>BMAO01036522.1:0-85566 GCA_019973975.1 Trichonephila clavata | reverse complement strand
ATACAAACTGAAACAATTGATGCCAAATATTTAAATGTACAGCCACTGAATACAAAAAAATTGTTGTTAAGTATCTTAATGCCACTCTGTTCAAGTAAAAAGATAAAATAAATGTAAATGAAATAAATGTATGGATTTCATAAAATAAGCCATGCGGCTATTAAACATATTTGCATACATAAATAATGAAGAATACGGAAACACATTGATTTAAATTTAAATTTAGTTCATAATCAAACAATAGTAATTTAAAAATCCGAAAAAAAGTATGACTTGTTTTAAGGTGATTTTTATAAAAATAAACACATCTATATACTAGATATTACTCTTAATGCTGCAATACTGAAAATGCTATCACAGATTTGAAACAATATCTCTGATTTGCATTTACCTATAATAAATATAATTTGAGGAAACATTAATGCTCAACTATATAATTATAGAAAATTTATAATTTCGCCTACTTATGATAAAAAGAAATGTTCGAAATTTTTATTAGGTGACCGTGGTCGCCTACTGGTCATGGAAATGATCTCGTGGAATGCGTGTCAAAAGTTGAATCCTAGTGTCAATAAAGACCCGCCTTTTGAGGGATCATGTATGTGAAACCTGTCGTGGAAGTCCTCCCTTTGGTGTGATCTGGTAGTTGGAGAGGGGATGACAGCTCAGTTGTTATCATCGTCACATGACCATGAGTCGAAATTTCGAGGTCCATCGCCATTAGCACTAGTGATGCTTTATAGTGTGTTAAAATTACTAAACACAAACTCACACAAAAATATTTCCCTATAGATTCCATTCTTTATCTCAAGAAAACAATTAAGTGAATAGTATGATCGATAAACATAAACAAATGCTGAATATCGAAAGCTACCTAACCAAAACAAAAGTAATAGAGATTGATGCAAAAGTTATAATAAGGAAGATGTGTATGTCTTATTATTTCCTATATTCTTCTCAATTCCTATATATATATATATATATATATATATATATATATATATATATATATATATACTTCCAATGAGCTTTTACCATTATAATTTTTTTCTTTCCTGCTGTGACAAAAAAACATAAACATAAGGTCTCTGAGAAGTGTTACGTCCAATGTAATTTCTGTTAACGAAAGCAAAAGCTACTGATAACCAATACATACCCTATTCCGCACTTTCACTTTCTTCGCCTCTACTTATGTCAACAGAGAAAGTCTTCTCGGAAATAGAATTTTGTTCCTCTTTTCGATGCAAACAGGGCAATGTTTTCTTTTTTTCCCTCGTTATTGACTGAAGGAAGTGGTAAACCTAATGGAATTTTCCTTCAATGTAATTTTTACTGTTATAATTTTAGGTTTGCATTCATACAAATCGGTGAACGAATGTTAAAGGTAAAGCCAAGATCTGTAGAATCCTCAGGGGTTCCTTTTTGGTCTATGATTTCACCTGTTCATGCAATTTCATAAATAAATAAGGTTGAGAGCTTAGTGATAATTTTTACAAGACTAAATTTTATTCTTTTCTTATTCGTATAAATCTCTTATCAAGAAGGATTTTATTTGCAAATAAATGTGAAAGTAAAATATTCTAATGAATAGAATTTCCCTTTTATTCCATTTATATATATATATCAATGAACTTATTTAATATCATGTTGAGAAAATTCCAGTAATTACTGTACATACTGCTACAAAAAAAGATTTTTTTTCTCCAATTGCGTGGTTTTATCAATTCAATTGAACTAATATATGAAAACTTTCTTTTTTACCTCTTTAAAATAAATAAAAACCAAGATAAATTAGTATAACTCATCATTCTTTGCACAATATACAATTGTTACATTTAAAAAAAATTTTTTTAAATTTTAATGTTTGAATGTAATACATCTATCTAACCCAATGCATATTCATTTTACAAAGCATACTTATATTACAAGCAGAAAGTTAATTTAGTTAAAGTTCTCTTAAAAATGTTTAAAAAACTATACTTCATAGTAAGATTAATACATTATTTTATTCTATCAATTTAATTTTCAAATTCAGTGTAAGTTTTGATCGTGTTTTGGTCGTATCTTTCTCAAAAAGCATCTCAAGTTTTAATTTTATACAACCAGAATGGCTTCAACTTATTTATAAATTTATTCAAAAATCAGATTACCTCTATTTTTTAGTTATTTTGTATTATTTTTAAATGCAAAATGTGCTGCTATGTAAGATGTGGATGTGTGGATGTGAAATATGTCAATATTTATGTTACTCTTAATCAATATCAGCAATTTATCTTGTTTGAAATACATAGATAAGAAACGATATGAATTAGTATATTACGGATATTATATATCGCAATGTCTTATTATATTAAATCAACCACAAGCATGAAATAATTCATATATTTAAAATGGGAAGATTTCGTATTTCTGAAACAACAATATCTGTAAATTAATTTAATTCTGAAGTAGTTCAATATAGGTGTTACTTAAGCAATTTAAGGCTGCGCAGTTCCCATTTTTTTTTTAATTTTTGGAGACAGTAACAGTAAATATAATTTATGTTTTATATTTTGATTATATTATTAAGTTGATTATGAGAGTAAAAAGTCAAACTCACCAGGCATTAAGGCGATATGGTGCCCTAAAAATCATTAAACTGTCGGAAAATTTTTTATTGGTTTATTTGATACCTTGAATCTTTATGGCCTGCAAAATTTGAAAGCCTTACCAGCAATTTTCATTAAGTAATGGAGCAATGTTTGATGCTAAACAGCAACTACCACATTTGAGATTATCTGCTAGAAAAGAGCCTGGTAAAAAAATGAATTAATTATTTTTCTAATGCGCATCAATGAGATTGGCATTATACATGCAGTAATAAATCATTTTAAGAAAGAATTGTGCCATTCATGTGAAAATTCTAGTTTGTGAATTATTTAATGGAAGATCAAATGATTTGGTCAAGATTTAAAAGTTGTGCTGCTTTTTAAGATATTATTATGAATGAAAATTAAAACTTAAAACGGATTCTCCAAGCACAAACACTAAATCTCATTTTGATAACGCAGATAATTAAAATCTAATTCCAAGAATAGAAAACTCTCCCATTTATACTATTTTTTTTGGTGATATATACATATCCCATGGTGCGAGATTCACTTTTATTATTAAATATTTTAAGATATTATGTTAAACAAATGCACATATACAGTTCTTAGATTTGATGTATTTTACCTATAAATTGTTATTTGATTTGCTTTTATTCGTGTACAATATTTAACATGCGAAGGCTTTTAAAATCATGGAAATAAAAAACAAAGCATAAACATCTTTTGTACATGTTGGCATTAGCTCTGAGCATGAAATTAGCTCCGAAGTGTGTGTATTTTTTTTTATAATTATTAAGATAAAGTTTTATGAAATATTGATGTTTCATTCGTTTTTTATCTATATATTCATTATGCAGTATATACTGTTTAATTGCTCTACATTTGTGCAATTTTTATGGTAAGTAGTTAAATAAGCTAATTAACATTTCATAAAAGTTTCAGACTATTCGATGAATATATATCATGCTATTCATGAATGAAAACTTCAAACTCATATTTCTCCATGTTGAATTTTTGTACATATACGTTATTCAAAACCCTAAGGCTTTTTTGATAATCGAAGTATGGGTTTGAAATTTTTTATACATGTTCTGAAATGTATGTTTTGTAAAACTGTGCATGGAATTAGCTCTAACATGTTTGTAGTACTTTTCTAAAAAATTTCCAAATCAAAATTAATGTTTTTTTAGGAATTTTTGGAAGCTCAACTATAAAAAAATTAATAAAAAATTAAAGAACAGCAGCAGAAAAAATCACATGCACAGTTTTATGTAGTATATTATAAGGTACTTGGAAAAAAAATCTTGAAAGAAAAGAGACTATTTAAAAAAGCCTTAGGATTTAAAAAATGCTTAAAAAGCTAAAAATATTTAAATTTTACAAACATTTTGCAACAATTAAAAAATTTTTGTATGGAATATTATTAAATAATAACCTTTAGAAAATACAATTAAAACCTAATATCAAATATTAAAAATAAAAATAATAGTGAAAATGGTACCATATCACCTTAATTTGCAATTTTAAAAAATTAAAAAATTTTCAAGTTCTTTCAAACTTTTAATGAATACACAATTTTTAAAATTTCCTAGTCATTTTATATTTCCGAATATTTTCCAAGTAAAAGTTAGAATGGATTTAAAAATCTACTCCTTTGTTGATTTTAAAAAATTATTTCTATCTAAACCTGGAAAAACACGAAATTTTAAAAGATTACATAAGCATTTTTTAACAAATAGCTGGAGATCTCAAACCTAAATCCATACTAACTTTTTAGAACATACTTTTAGGAGTATACACAAACAATTTCTAGACTGTATCATGAACTGAAAAGAACTCCTTAGTTAGGAAACATATATATCTTCAAAATTAAATGCTTGTAATCGCGTTTAAAGTTTATAAAAACATAAAACAAAAACTTATAACACCCGTATAGCGCTAACCTTTTAATATGTTATTTTCTAATGTATGTTATATATTTTAACACTAAATTAAATATAACTGAGACATATTTTTTTAATTCAGATTATATTTTTGCATAGTATTAATAGTACTATTTACGATTTGTTATTAAGCTTAATCTTAATCTAATATTTTCACAAAAGTCTTTAAACACAAAGCATTTATGAAAAAAAATAATAATGTTACTAACTTAAGCTGAAAGTCGGCAGGTGCGTACATAAAATTTAATTTTTTCAGTTTCAAATTGAGGCAATTTATCAAGTTTTGGTTTTTTCGGCAACTTTGAAATACTAAAACATTCTACTACAATGTATTTATTATAATGTATAGCTTGGTTCTCTTCAGTTTTATCTGCAGTACTTGAATTCAGAATACTTGTATTCAGAAGTCCAAGTGCAGTATCAGCTGAGGGCTGATACTCAGATACAGCATTGTCAGTAGTATTCCATCTCTTCGAAATATTATTTCTCACAGCAACATCAAAACATTTTGCCCATGACATTTTCTCAACAGGAAAATATTAATGATAAAAAGCTTCTAAGTTTTATATAAACTATTTTGTAAAACAGAAACTGACTTTAAAATAAAGCTTAGTTAAGAAAATATGAGAACTCAAGAACTCAAATTATAATCAAGCAGAAGTGATTTTAGTAACGGAAATTGAAATTAATAACCATTTCTTACTGAAAGAATTGATTGTGTCAAAAAATATTTTTAATAAGTTACATATAAAATTAGAAAAATGCTTTAAAATGAAACCGAAACGAAACACTAAGCTCAGAAAACTTCAAATATCTCACTGATTTGTTATCAGATCTAAAATTTAGTTGCGAGCTTCCCAATGATATAAGCGACAAGAAAATGTAAAAAAATCAGTATGTTTGAAAGTGGTAGGGTAATTTGTAACATTGATGAAAATACTTAAATCAAATGCGAATAGTTTAGCAAAAGTAAAAATAAAAATAATCAATGATGTATGAACTTAGGTCTTTATCGTTGACTATTCTTATTACTTTACTACTACTGGTTTATACTTATTACTATTACAAGTATTAATCTTCAGTTAAAACATCATATGAAAAAATTTATACTTTAATTTAAGTACAATGCAGGACTTATAAACCTTAAATGATTTATAATGCTTTTATAAAACCTCTTTCAAAAATGAGAATATTTAATATATTCGGAATGAGATTAAGTTGGCACTTGTTAGTATTAATATTTTTTTTATTTATATAAGTATCCCAGTATCATTATTACAAGGCTGTGTGGAGTTTGTAACTTATTTATTAGAATAATAAAGACGTGCATATATTATTATTTCACATGAAATTAGTTGCGAATGAATCTGAGGATTCTAATAAGCTCTACTAATGCAAAACTCGAGCAACATAATTCATAGCCACTATTTCGAAATTCATAAATCAGAATTATAATTGAAAACTATGTTTCAAATCTAAAGGAATTAGTTATTAGTGATAACGCTTCATCAGTGATTCCAATTTACCCCCAGAGAATTCGAAAGCTAATTTGAATATGGATGAATATAAAAATTCAATAAAGGGGAATGCACACCTTATTATACATATTCCAGATGAAATTTAGATTCTAGTGAAATCAGGAGCATAGGCATATCTTAACATGGTTTTAAATGGAAATTAATATTGGAATTTGAATTGAGTATCGTGAAAGCTCATATTTATTACATTCCATGTGAATTATATATTATTTCAGAAATTTAATAGAGCTATTTTATTGGATTAGAACTAGTTTTAATCTGGGTATGCCAACTGAATATTTCATTGAAGTTTGGGAGATATTTCAATAGAATTAAAGCGAAAGTTTAAATATACTATTTGGGATATAAAATTGCATGATGTCTGAAATACATTAAAGAGATTAAAATAGGCGTGAGAGAAAAATTAATAAAGTATCGGATTCTGTAATCTTCTTTTTATTATTTAATACATAGATTCTTTTTAATCACAGTTAGTAAGCTGTCATTCAAAGAACTCAAATCATAATTTTAGTTTTAAAAAATTTTATGGAATCACATTAATGACAGAATATAATTAATTGATGTGTTTTATTTAGAGTGTGTTTATTTTTTTTTTTTTATTCCTTTACGGTTTACCTTTCTCGGATCATTTTTACCAGAAATACTTTGAATATATGGTTTAGATAATCATAAAACATGGACTACAACAAAAATAACTTAAAAAGGAGTAAAATATTACAATGATATAAAAAAGTTTTATTAGTATTGGTACCGATATCCAGTTTAAAAATTAAGTCAAGAGTAAATTTTTTTAAAAAAGCTTACAACATTGAAGATATTTTTATCTATACTTAAAAAAAGTTATTTATATCGAAGAAAAATACAATAGAGTATCGCCCTCAATTTTTCTTCTTCACATTGTGAAACCTTATAAGAAATTTTAGATTTCATTTCAAAAACAGTTTATCGGCTTATAAGCTACAAAATACTAAAATTACAACAGCAAGATAAAAAAACGAGAAAAGTATGCAAATTTTAGGATAGTTACGTCTCGCCGAATGATGCAAATGATCTGATTTGTACAAATGTTCAGCACACGTTGATAATTTATAAGAAAACATTCTGCAAACTTAGCAAATAAATGTGTCTTTTTTTCAGGGGGGAATAATTGATTCTCTTTTCTGTCTGACAGGGTAATCTGTAGTTGAAATTTTATTCCTAATTAGAGGACACAAAAATTGTCAGATCGTCTCCAATGGAAGCAATTGCAAGATACTGATAATTTTTCGAGAAGCGTGATGATCGGACAAAGTAGGGAAAATTTCTTCTTGAGTCAAATCTCAGCCGACAATCTCCTAGATGCCTCCCCAATGCACATAATTGCAGTAAAGATTGTTCTAATAGCCTCAGGTCTGAGGGGTAACGGTGCTACCATAGAGACGATAGCAATCATAGATCAACACCTATTCCGCCATGCAATGATGCCTTCTCAAGCTGCATTTCTCGCCATTTTGTTGAATATATGCTACACCCTTAAGGCTTCCTTTTCGACATGAACAATTATTCATAGAAATTTTAAGCGGTCTGTACCCATAGAATTGGTTAAGAAGACTATGATTCCCCCCAAAGCTCAGACGGGTTCATTTGTTATGATGTCGAATTTGAGCATCGTGGCTCAGCTGACAATCACCTAGGCGCCTCTCCAATGCACATAATTGTAGTAGATTGTTGTAATATTCTCATGTCTGAAGGGTACGGGTGCTACCAGAGAGTTGCAAGTAATCATAGATCAACACCTATTCCGCCATGCAATGATGCCTTCTCAAGCTGCATTTCTCGCCATTTTGTAGAATATATACGACACCCTTGAGGTTCCCTTTTCGACCGAAACAATTATCCTTAGAAATTTTAAGTGTTCTGTACCCATAGTATTGGTTAAGAAGACTATGATTCCCTCCAAAGCTCAGATGGATACATTTGTTATGATGCCTAAATAGAGCAACATGGTTAACATAGTTGCCGAGGAACGTATTTTCAGATGAGACATAATTTTCTTTGTCTAAAGGAAGACCTTAGTGTACAAGTGTAAAATATAATAGTGACAGGTCTAATTCGACGCATCTGCAAAACACTTTCATCGAACCGAGTATTATGCCTTGGAGCACCTTTCATTCAATCACATGTTACCTCAGGTTCAAATTCGGGACACTATAATGATTAAACGATCCATGGCTATTTATATGTTTCAGCAGATGACACTCTTCTTTGTTCGGATGGAAGGGGTTCCTAGTGTTCTCTACTAGCAGGAAAAAGCTCGACCGTCCACGCAATCGTTAGCGGACGTCATCTGCAGATTGATGAAATGAACAGATTGTTCCCTTGCTACCATTCTAACCTGATCTCTCCCCATATAAACAGGTCTGGGACTTGATTTGACTCCACTTCCAGGACGCCTTACCATTTCATTCAGAAAACCAAAGTGTAACAAATGATTGACAGAGAATGGAGAATCATTTCTCACTACATCATTTGTATTCTTATTGATACTTCAACTTGCAGAATTGATGCTTTATTCTCGCTCTGCATTATATGTATCATTTCAAAATAAATATATGACTAATGGCTGCTATCATGCTCTGTTTTATGAGTTTTTCACTCTCGAGACAATATTTTTTGCTGATTTCAAAGTTAAAAAGGGCTGTGATGTCATTTAAAATGTCACATAATTAATTATCATTAGCAACAATTTATAAATGTCAATTCTATAATGGAAGAAGGTCCATTGAATCCACATTGAAAAAATCTACATTGATATGCATGAGTCAAGAAATATTATATTAGTTAAAAATATTAATTAATTAAAATATTAACTAATAGAAATATCATGCCATCTTATATTTTTAAAATAAGTAATTTCTTAAAACAATGATGCTTAAGAAATTAACAGTCCACTAGTTGTGAAGTTGCATGTATCAATGACGCTAAATAATACATTAAACAAAACTGTTGTAGCAATTTCCATATATTTGTTTTTACATTTATATATAAAATGTTTATAAAACATAGAAACAATTCATAAACAAAAACAAGCAACACAAACACATCAATATTTATACAATTATATCAATAAATTAGAACAAATTGAGAATAATTTATATATTCAGAAACAAAATTAAAATGTCAGTTTTGAAGTTGATATGATTATAATAACGCGAAAAATATCATATGACTTGAACTCGTTATATTAACTCGTTTGAGTATAGTAAATGGAAAAATTGTCCTGTAAGTACTGCACAAGTCAAATTGACCTTAGCATAATAATATAGTACGCATTATTTTAAAATGAAAATTAATGAACAAATTATCTGATATTGGAATTTTTCCAAAAAATAATATTCCGTTAAAATATTTATTATATACCAAAGAAACTTCTAAGCTGTTGAATATATTTTTCAGCATAAATTTAAAAAACATGCCTTGAAATAAATTCAACTTAAACAAGGCTGTCAAACTTTGTGACATCTTTCATTTGTTATATTTATTTTTGTGGAATATCCTCAAAAAGTGAATAATAACAAGGGACATAAAAACCTTTCTGCATCTAAAAGTAATCTTTGATGGAGGAATGGACTTTACACTTCCGAAATATTTACGTCACCGTAATGCTTACAGAATGTACACTTTTTTAAAAAAAATTATCATGCATACTCTAACTGTTCATTCTCAAGAAAGGCTTAACATTATATCTTAATATCTTTATGCCAGTTCTATAGAGAATATTGCAAATATCTTCTTACGTGGGTATATTCATAGGTATGGTATGCTGCATGTTTGTGCATATGTGAATATCTGTGGATACATGAAAGTTTATTTTTGTGTAAAAGGCCCTAGTGTATTTAAAAAAGTTTTTCATCCCTACCATTTCCTTTAGGGGCTGTACAACTTTTATAGACAGTACACAAAGGTTTTTATATAAATTTCCTACATTGATGTATTTATGTAAATATTTTCCAAAATCAGTTTTTAATTTTTTGCATTTAGTTTTTATTTTTAAAATTAAACTCAGAACTACATTTAACAGTATATAAAATGAAAAATAAGAAAAACATTTATTCTAGATAATACTTTGTTAAGTACCTCAATCGGACTCCAGGTTTAACACTCCCACGAAATTTTACTTAAGTTTTTAGTTTGTTTTTTTCCCCTTTTTTTATTTTTATTCACTATACACTGGTAATTTGGAATTACATTTGGCAATGCACACAAAAATTAAAAACGTGTGATGCAATAAAAAATGCATGCATAAGTAATTTTTTTTAAAAAAAATTGGCATGAAACAACACATTACAAAAAAACTCATTAAAAAAAGTTTAAACCACAATCATACAACTGTTACATTTCTTTCCTTCACTATATTATCATCATACTATTAAAGCAAATATATTTTCATATTTAGCGATATTTTTTCATTCTTGGACACAGTTTTTATAAACCGGAATTCATATTCTATACATGGGGGGTTTTTTCATTGCTTACTTTCACAAATTTATAATAAATTTTCAATGGATCCTATGCATATTTTTAATGCAGAAAAAAAGCAGATTTTAAAAAGAAATCAAGATTTTTAATACATAAAAAATTATTAACCTTCCCACTTTCAATGATTTTTTAATTTTTTGTAGAAATCAATATTATTAAATATCTTTTAGGAAATGATATTCAGATTGTCAACGCTTAAAGTAATATATCAATTGCAGAATGAATATAAATATTTCAAGAATAATAGGTTACAAATAGAGTGAAATAAATTTAGAGATTCTTAAAAAGTATCTATACAGTAGTAACAGAAATGGTGAAAATTTTTCTTTGTCCTTAAAATTCGATAATCATTTTAATAAAATATCAATATAATTTATTGCTTATAATTGAAACAACTATTCGTTTCTGATCTTTTTAATTACCTTTCTTAATCACGAACTCTCTCACTCCCCTTCTCTTTTTAAATAACATTTGTAAGATAACTAATAGTATTTTAAAATCTTTAATTAAAGCAAATGTCAAATTATCACGTATAGTCATTAAAATTTTTCTTACGCAAAATCTCATTCATAAGATTGTGTTTGATATTGGACAGTATCCAATCAATATATCCAAAGTTTTTATATCTTAGTAGTCTTCTCAAATATAAACAGAATAATATATGTTTGATGTCATATTTTGAAAGTTGCTTAAGATTTTGCAATCAAGAAAACAAGGATACGTTTATCATGAGACTTATCATTAAAATCTTAAAGATGTATTGAATTTTCTTTTTCAGATGGATTTTTATACAAAATGGTTATAGAATTGTTATAGAACGCAAAATATTTCACAAAATTGGTTAGAAGAAAATATCTTTTTATTCCTTAGAACATGCACACATAATTAATTAATTAATCATTCGTGTTTACAAGTAAATAAGGAATACTTCAATAATCTTTCATTGAGTCATGTACAAATGAAGAATCAATTATTTATATTTTCTCAGCTGAATAATATTTTTCATAATATATATTAAAATATAAGTTTTCAAAATTATAATAATAGCAACTCTAAGTATCAATTCGGATATTTACTAAAACAAATAAAATTCTAAAACTTATATATAGAATATTCAAAAGTGAAATTGAAAACACAAAGAAATAATACGCATAGATTTATGGAAATTTAATGATCGATAATATTGAGATGGATATAAAAAGGATGAAATTCTCGCACGCATTTGATCACGTGGTACTCAAAACTTGACTCAAAGGCGCAACAGCCTTCGAAAACCAACGCCTAATGTGCGCATTTCAGTATACGTGGCCTTGGACCCTGAAAGACATGAGCAGACGTTCCGGTCAGTTGGTCAGTCTAAAGCTGAACCCCAGCGTCACGTTCCCGAGCAAGCTTGGTACTCATTTATCAATCCGCTGAATGGATGAAAGGCTGAGTCAACCTTGCCCAACCCAGGATTTGAACCTCGGACCTATGGTGTGGAAGTGCGATGCACTACCACTGAGCCATTGGGCTTCGCTGACACTCATAGTTGGGCTAAAAATTCGAACAACTTTCCTTTCTCATAATCTACCTCTGAGGTTTTGTGTAGCTTTTGCGACTTTCGAAGAGTAGAAAATGCATCTTACACTTCTGCGAGCTCAATATTCTATCATTTAACGACGGGAGAACGTGACCATGTTATCGAACTACATGAGCTGGGTTTGTAGCTTCGCACAGTACAACTCGAGTTGGGAACGAGTTACTAATACCCAAAAAATGTTTTAAAATGAAAGTTGCGAAGATTTAGAAGAAATAGAGCTGGGCCTTCCTGAACAAGAACACGTTCTAGCTTCCTGAGACTTCTAGAAAAGCTGATGTTGCTCTTTTTAGACTTTTGACAGGGCATAACTGTATGGGTTCCCAACTCTCCGAATTGGTATTGCCGACTCACCTGTTTGTACTCTTTGTGACACTGGACAGCTTATTACCACTGAACATTTGGACATGTGCCCTGCACTAAAATGTTTAATTGTATTGTTCAAAATTGTTGAAGTGCACCGCGCATCCAATCACATAGTTTATTTGTAGTGCAAAGCAATTGTAAAATAAATGTTAGTATAATATGTATGTTTGTGTTTACAAAACTGTCTGTGCTAGTTTCTTATAAAAAACATCATCAGCTTCCTTTATTTTAGAAAGGAATGTAAAATGACTTGCAAATAACAGCTACCACTTTCATGTATATCTTTTCTAACCATTTCATTTTCATTTTACAAGGAAATAGAATTGTACTTAAAAAAACAATAATTACATCCACAAAATTTATTCTGATTATTAAATCATTTTTACCAGGTTTCCTTACATAAGGAAAAACACGTATCCATTGGCACAAAGAATAAATATACATTAAACAAATTAAATATTATTTTTAAAAATTATTTGCTTTGAAATGGTAGCAATTTGTTTTATTCTTATTTTCGAAGAAAATCAGCAAAGTATTTATTCAGCTACGCAGTGAGTTAAATGCCAAAACATTTTAACTATTTGTAAAACCTGTAGAAAATAATTTTTTGTATACGTGTTTGTTGTTTCCTCTATTTAATAAAACATATATTTCTTAAAAAATATTATTTCCTTAAGATTAGTATGTAGTGATTTCTAAAAAAATTATTAATACATTTCGAATGTTGCAAAGACAAATTAATAATGTTTAAAATGAAAATTTATAGCACATACTTTTTAAATAATTAAATAAAGTCTATTACTTTATTGAAAAATGAAATCTTAGCACTATGATCTAGTCACCATTACAAGCTTTGCAACAAAATTTTAAAATGCAATTAGGTTGTCAAAATGCTTATTAATTCATTTTTTAAAGAAACATTCCAATTAAAAGTTTTCAGCATTTTCTAAATTATAAAAACAATGTTATTTTCCAGTGAATTTATTTGCTTGCTAATCAATTTGATGAAATTTTGCCTTAATTTAAAAAATAAGTATTCTAAGATTTCCTTTAAATTGTCTTGGTCTCGACAATAACAAGTCAGTTTTTTTAAAAAATTGTTTCATCAATTTAAGGATGGAATTAAAAAAAAACCATCTTTCTGCAAATAGCATCTGCAATTTTGATTGCTTAGAATTTAATATCGTTTCTAATATGCAAAAGTAAACGTACTTGAGTTTAAGCAGAGATAAAAGAATAGTGAAATCCAATAAAATGTTGTTTGATTTGAGTAGGGACTCTCAAGTGCTCTCTGTATAGTTTGGTATTGATTTTACCCTGTTTTCCCGATGGGAAATAAAAATTGTATCTTTTTTTAATTTTAAATGTTTTCCGCATTTACAAACAATCTGAATTTTGAAATTCATTTCACGTTTCTTTTGTTTTGATCTTTTAGCTAAACTAACAGAACGTTTCATCATTTTTCTGAGACACTGATAAAACTTCTACAAAGATGAAGAGATCCAGAATTGTTTTAGTTCTTTTTAATTAAGTTATTTATTTCAATTAAATTTAGAATTGAAATAATTTACAGTAATAGTTAATATGCCCCTTAGAAGAGAGAAATATTTTGATATATTCTGATATCAAATTTTAAATACGTATTCAAAATACTAACATTATAATTTTCTTAATTTTGTTTTTCTCAAATCGTAAAATAGGGAATTTAAAATTCATAATTAGTTCAACTTTCATTATATCCAAGTCTTGTGCAACAGCTAATCAATTAAAATAAAGGTTTTACGTTTTCTACTTCCATCAACCTAAACGAAGAAAGAAAAGAACGAAAATTATATACAATGAAACAAAAATAAGGATTTTGTTAATGCAAACCTTGTCAATACTAGCTAACCATGATTTAAAAGTCATCATACATTGACTTTTAAATAAATCTTGATTATTAAATGAATGTATAACATTTAAGTAGATGAATATATTTTTAATGAGGAACGAAAAAAATTAACTTTACAACAGATGATTTAAAAATAATCTTATACATCTCCATAATACTTTCTCATCTTTATTAATATGCCTCAAGATACTTTAAGGCATAAACTGTTTCTACAGAAACAATTTACTAGTTGAAGAAAATAAATAATAATTTATTCACACACACACAGAAAAAATAGCTGTTATTTTTTATTTATTTATTCAAAAGCCTTAATTTCATTCAAGATAACTGGATTTCTATAAAAGAACAAATGGTTTCCCATAAGTATTTTAAAATCATTAATTAAATTTAGAAAAAAATGTTTGCATTATTAATTTCTGCATGAATTTTTTATAAACAATTATTAAAGACATAATAAAGTGTTAAAAGTTAAACATTTTACCTTTATTTTAAAAAAAAGATATTCAAAATATGAATAATCAATCAAGGTAATTGGAAATTCAACATATTTTATAACTAATATATCTTAAATTTTTAGCATATAAACTGACATTTTTTTTTCTATGAAGCAGCTTCATTGTTGAATTTACAATGCATTTTTAAAATATTTGCCGAGTATACAAGTATAGTAAAAATTGCATTAATGAATTCATGTTCTTAAAATTAATGTATACTTACACAATGGCATTTGCACGTGAATACTTGTTTTATACTAAATCTATGACAATAAATTTTTCACTTCATTTCTTTTGAAGAACGATGAGTAAGATTGAAATTGTTTCTAATAAAATCATTTTTTAAAAAATTGTTCTGAAAAAATACATAATGTGTTATATATCCATAGTTACGCTGGGTGATGAGCATAGATACATCAAAGAATTTTATTGCTTTTAAACTGACTTTGATATCTTACACAAATAGTTTATACTAATAAATAATGTATTATCCTAATTTACTACTGAAATTTATTTGTATTTTTTATTCAAATTAGTATTCTTTATTTAAATTATTTCACAATTAATATTTTAATACGTTTCTAAATTTAAATAATTTCTTAAGATTTGCTATTTTTAATAAATATAAAATATTTTAATTTTTATCTAATTAATTAATTTTTTTCCTAAAAATATACATACATAGTGAGAATCTAAGTACTCTTAATCATATTAAAATATTCTTAAGAAATAATTTCCGTCTCAAAAATAAAAATTTTATAAGCTAAAAAATTTTAATAAAAATTTGACAACAAAATCCGTTTTAGGACCTGATATTTTTTTCGTTGAAGTAAATGTACATCCAAGTCATATTTTCCCAACTCTCTCATGTCAGTATTTTCCGCAAAGTTAAGAAATTTCGCATTTTGTCAGCTCGATCTTCTCGAATATCGTATAAGTTAGTGTAAAGGAGAGGAATTTTTTCCGCTGAACCGTATCTCATGGGGAAAATGGGTATATACGGATTTTGACATTCTCGAAATGTAAAAAAATATTTTCCCTTAACTTAAAATACCTCGATTGGAGAAGAATATTTAATATTTTTTTCCATTTTGAAGCATTTTTAATTCATCCTAGGCAGTAAAAGAATTTAGGTGTTTCCTTTTCTCATTCTCTATTCTCCTTTAATTTGCTGATTTGAATCCAAGGTACATAATATTAGGTTTCCTTTTGAATTTTAATGTACTCCATGTGTGTGTGTGTGTGTGTGTGTGTGTGTGTGCGTGCGTGTGTGTGCGTGTGCGTGTGTGTGTGTGTGTGTGTGTGTGTGTGTGTGTGTGTGTGTGTGTGTGTGTGTGTGTGTGTGTGTGTGTGTGTGTGTGTGTGTGTGTGTGTTGTGTGTGTGTGTGTTGATGTTGTGTGTGGGGTGTGTGTTTGTAATCAACTGTGTTTTATAGAAATAAAATATTTATAGAAATAAAATATGAAGTGGGATATTTTGAAACTAAAATTGTGTTGAAATCTAAAAAATTTTACAATTTGTTTTGCTTAAAACTTGTTCATATTAAACAAAATGGTTCAATTCAGATATTATCCTTTTGAAATATAAGTCTAAGCCCCTCTGAAAGCCGAGCCATTTTTAACCTTCCTGGTTCCCTTGGTACTTCAAATTGTTACACCCCACACACTGTTTCCAGAGCACCCCTTCTTCAGTTCTTACCTTGCCAGTTTTGGTTTGAAAAGAGATTTACCCTTAACCCCCTTTCTTCTTTTCCTTTCTTTGTTTTTTACTCTTTGGGTGGTCTTTCCATTATCCACCAACTATGAGCCTGCCGTGTTCCATACTGGCAACCGGCAATTTAAGGAAAAAACAATGGTATGAGGGCTCTTGTTCATTTCTTACATTATGACATCACGGACCACCTACCCTTTTGTGAATTAGTACAGTAAGTTAATGAAACCCTTGCAATTGTAGTATATGCATCATTAGATGAACTGTTATCAACTTGTTATCTTATCGCTTTACTATCGGGTACAGTAAGGGTTGTTTTCGATCTCTCATCATTTCAAAATCATTAATGGCATCATTCGAACCAATTGAAGTAGTAATATCATTTGGAACGCATAGCAACATCAAACTGTTAACCTTTTCATTTTCTATTGTACATATTTTTCATAGTTCCACGAGTAAACACACAAAAACAACGCATAAGTGGTTTCACTAGGCGGTTTGTTCACAGTAATTTTTGTTTTTTTCTCTTTTTGCACCCTCCAAATTTTGAGGCCCTAGGCACGTGTCAATTGTGCCTAAGGGGAAAAGCGGCCCTGCGTAAAAGAAAGTGCAAGCTTATGTTTCCAATGATAACGAACTATAAATAGCAAAGTCAGACTTAAAAAAATTTTAGATTTTTGTTTTTGTTTTGTTTGTTGTTATTGCTTATTCTCCACTGACTAACAAAATCCAAGAATTCGACAAGACTTCAATCGCCAGAACAAGAATGAGATCAGAATGGGTATATTTCTTAAATTAATTCCTATAAACCAAGATATGCTTCATTTAAGCCTAGTAAATCTGATATGTGACACGTAGGACGAAGCTCATCGTGCCTTCTAAAAAAGGAAAGTGCTTCATAAGACCACTGTGGCAAAATGTGCGTCTATGAGTCTCTACCACACACAAGGACTTGAGGTAAGACTGATGTGTTATCAAAATACTTATTATGGGCAGGAGGTATCTTCAATCACCCCATAATGTAGAATTTTCTCTGCGAGTATTTTTCAAAAGTGGAAGTTTTTTTACCTTTGGAAGCCATATGTAAATTAGATAGCAATATTTATTATTTAACAGAACTTAGAATATAGAATATGTTTGTATTCACATAAGGAAAAATTATTAAATAATTTATCTATGAAATTGTACACTTGCTAGAGATACAATAACACGAAAGCACTAGTAAAACCCCAGAATAAGTAAAACAATAGCTAGATTCTTATAATGACCGTTAGCAACATGAGACAAGTCTTTTACCAGCACATTACCATATTAACAAAGGATAAGCCACAAACGCCTTTTTTAGTACAAAATTGTTGTATCTCAGTCAACAGTATCTTATAATAAAACACTTCATTAATATTCAAATTAATATTTAAATGAAATTCATGCAAAAAATTGGTTTTAATGTATATGGAATCAGTCACAACTATAATAGTAAGAAAGTAGTTTTTGTGTAGAGTTCATATATCATATCTGATGGTGTTGCCGTCTTGCACTAGTTGTTCTAAGATTTTGTTTTTTCTTTTTTTGAGAAAATTTATAAACCCCGTGCACCAAACGGGAGCTTACAACACAAAGAATGAAATATTACAACACAAGCATCCCTGCCTTTTCCGGTATTTGAACCAACCCTATGGCATCGCAGTCAGCGTCACTAACCACTATACTGGAGGGCAGTGTTCGAAGATTTAAAATGTATAACCGATTTATACTTACAAGTAGCCATTAAAACATACATCCATTCACGCCCTTCTTTATTTAATTCTATTGATTAGAAAAGGTTTGTAATAAGTATAATTAAATATTAATTGATACAAGTGCTAACCTTTATGAAAGCAGCACAAGAAACTCTCGAAGCCCGCATGCGGCCTCAAAGCCTTGGGTTCCAGACCACTTGCATAATTGTAGAAAAGCAAGAATGGAGCATAAAAACCTGTTACTGCTGTCATTTACTGCTTTGGCTGTCATTTAATTGATGTAAAGGTTTAAATGAAAGGGGATTCATTGAATATATATACCATCTAGAACTGAAATAAATCTTAGTCGTGTAGAATGAAGCAAAAGGATATAATTATTAAGTCATTTGAGTGAGCAATGGCTTCTAGGACATCCTATTTCTCCTAGGTTATGATGTCCTTAAGATTTATTCAATTGTTACTATTTGACGCTTAAAAACTGTACGGAAATCCGAATAAGACCATTTAAGTATTAATATTACATGGAGGGCTTTATAAGTACCAACAACTGCATTGTCAGATATATTACTGCTATAAGTATAAATTCTAATTTCATATTTATGAAATCTAAATAATAAGTATTTATTCCCATAAAAAGAATAAACACACAGTAGAATCACTTATAAAAGATTTTAAAAAATATCAGATATATTGAGACAAGAGCATATATATATATATAGTATATATATATATGAAATGATGATGAATTGGGGCGAAGAAGTGTCAGTTAGAGATTTTTTTTTAAGCATTAATATTCAGAAACCCATCAATCAAAACAAAATGGGATTTTTGCGGTACGTGTGAATAAGCCTTTTACCTTTTAAAAAAATGGAGTTCGGTATATTATAAAGAGTATTTTATATAAATTTTTAACTGCACTATCAGTGACGGGCAAGCCACGCTTTGCATGTTAACACGTGACGTTGTCATATATTTTGGAAAAATCATTTTGTTTGCTATTTATAAAAGGTTTGTCATTCTTTGTTTGAATAAATCGTCCCCAAAAAGTATTCTTTCAAAGCCTCACTAAAAATTATTTAGCAGATTATTAATGAATATTATTATATCGTATATAAACCTATTGATGTATCATATATAGACCTGTATTACGTTAACCATATTTTCTAATAAAATAAGAATTTTGGCTCATAAGAAACTTAAGCAAAGTAAGTCTTTATTATTTGTTTCCTGGCATTGGCGTGAGAGAATTTTTAAAAAAACATATCTGCCTTGTAAATATCTTATTAAGTTTAATAAAATTATTCTACGTATATAATTTCAAAATGTCTAATGATAGTTTTTATCGAATTAATTTTTTAAATGAATAGAAATTTCAATCATTTTCCATAGATAGAAAAGTTACCCTAAATTAAAGTAGACTCATTGAATCGTTTTATATTAATTTTTACATCGATCAAAGATCATTTTATATTTTTCAAAATAGAATTCTTTATCACCATAAGCACTTCCCTAGTTCTTAATTTAATCAATTTCAGCAATTTCTTGGCTAGGTGGAAAAAAGGCCATTTTGCAAAGAAGAAAGATAAACACAGTTTTGAAAAACCTGGAAAATTTACTTTCTGTAATATTTTCTTCCGGAAAAAGCGAAAATATTTTATTGAAGATTTTCTTATCTCTCTCTTCAGATTTCAACTTCCTGAAATTAGAAAAGCAATCGATGTTAGAATTGTTTTACAGCATTGAAATTATTATTTTTAAATGGTGGCTGTGTTTTTCCAATTTATAATAAATGACAAATATAGAATAGTTTAATCAAACTTCAAATTAAGTGAACTTACAGATTTCCTTAAAAAAAAGCAAAATAAAATGCATAAAAGGAAGCAAAATATCTTTTCGATATGCATTATATGATTTTTTTTCTTAATGTTTTGAACACGACTGATAGGAAAGCCCTTTCAAGAAAAATGAAACTTGGAGATAAAACTGTATGTATGCAATTTTAATCAATAAGGATAGCAACCTAAAGCATTTTGAGTGCCTGGATAACAACACTAATCAACATTTTCAGCTGAAGATTTCGGAGAGATATTCCAATCAAATGACCAATAATTTCATCTTGCTTTCTGGAAATGAGTCTGATGCCGTTAAATGTCAAAGTGTCATGAGATTATTTAGATGTTATATGAGAACACCCACATCACTGAGACAAGCTTTCTTATCTTTAGTGAAAGAGGCCTTCAAGAAATAACTGAGAATTAATGAGAATAAGACCAAGTACATGCACTAAAGTATCCTTACACTAAATCATGATTAAACAATTACTTCCCACTTTAAAATTGGAGACTATAATTTTGAAGTTGCTGACAGCTTCAAATATTTAGGTTCTGAAATTATCAATCGGACCGTTTATACTACTGAAATCTAAAAGAGAAAGATTATGGCAAAAAATATCTAAATGTGTGGAATAAGAAAATATATGAAACCAAATATAATGAAAAGGAAACAAAAGCCATGTTGTATAAAAGTCTTTTAATATCAGTATCGACTTATACATGCGAAACTTGGTATATGTCATGAACATATGAGAACATGATAAGTACCTAAAAAAGGAAGACTTTAAGAATTGTTTTGGAGGAATTCAAAAATAACACATGTCGAACACGAAACGAAAATTGCTTAACACGAAAAGATTTCGCTTCCGAGAAAGAACAAAATCGGGAAAAAACCAGCCGGATTCTATTATCCTGCTATATTATCGGCAGAATTCATTGCAGTAGATGATGATAATGTGTGTAAATCCCCACTATGGTAGACAAAGCTATTTTATAATTTGGTAAAAGCTCAAAAAATATCATTGATGCATATTTCAGGGACTGAAATGAAATGGATAATACAGCTTCTGTCCCAACATCGTCCGAAATGAGGAACACCATGAAAAGTATGCGCAGTTATTAGACTCGCATTCCAGTGGTGAAATTAACAAAAAAGGAGGACAATATTGAATAAGTTTTTGACAATTTTATGCTAAAAAGACAATGCAAAGAAAAATATCAGATTAGTTTCCAAAAGTCAAAACATACTGCTGGCCACCGTAAATGCAACACCCTGAAGGAAGCACGCAAATAACATGAAATTTGCAGCATGCATTAGCGGAGGTGAGATATGCAAATCATTAGAATTTCAGCGCAGACACACAGCACAAGCGCCTGTGGTGCCACCTCAAAACGCTATTTAAGGCTTGGAGATTTCGACGATTTTAAGTTCGGCAATTGTGATTTTCTTGTGGTTTTTTTCCGAAAACGATCAGTTATGTCTCGTAGAAAACAGAGATCAGCTTTTGAACAAGTATCTGAGATCGACAGAGGAAGGATAGTGGGCTACAGAGATTGTGGATTGTCTTTCAGGGAAATCGGTAGTCGTGTTGGACGAAACCAAACAACTGTAATGCGGATATGGGACCGTTGGATGCAGGTGGGTACGACGGACCGACGTGGTCGATCGCATCCACCTCAGTGCACCACTTCACGTGAGGACAGGCAAATTGTGCGCATGGCAGTGACGAATCGCTTAGTCACATCACGAACCATAGCACAGCACATTGAGTCTGTAACGCATCATTCAGTGTCTGCGCGTACCATTCGACGCCGTTTACAGCAGAGCGGTCTGTCCGCAAGACTGTCCATTGCTTGGTCTACCCTTGAAGCAGAATCACAGACGTCTCCACCGCCAAAGGTGCGATGGAATGAATGGAATGTTGGGCGGCAGAATGGCATGAAGTTGTCTTTACTGAAGAGTCACGCATCTGTCTGCAACACCACGATGGTCGGATTCGAGTCTGGAGACACCGTGGAGAGAGGATGCTGAAAAGCTGCGTTATGCACCACCACACTGGTCCTGCACCGAGTATTATGGCATGGGCGGTATTGGATATAACACTTACACTCCTCTAGTACGCATTGCCGGTACTTCTCCGAGGTGTTGGAGCCAGTTGTCCTTCCTTACCTTCAGGGCTTGGCCACAACCATATTTCAACAGGATAATGCGTGACTACACGTGGCACGCATTGTCCAAAGTTTCTTCGTCAATCACCAGATTGGATTGCTTCCCTGGCGGCTCGTTCTCCGGATCTTTCGTCGATAGAAAACATGTGGCCCATGGTTGCTCAACGATTGACCTAGATTACACCCCCAGCTGCCACACCAGATCAACTTTGGTAACCTGTGGAAGCTGCTTGGTCTGTTGTACCCCAAGAATACATCAAAAGTCTCTTTGATTCAATGCCGGGCGTGTGGCAGTGGTGATCTCCAACAAGGCGGCTACTCTGGCTACTGATTCTGGCAGGAACCACACTTCACAAAAGTCTATAAATTTAATCATTTGATACTTGGTCAACATGTTATCTACAAAATAAATTTTGTTGAGCTATCTCTTGTCTTTCTTACGTATATATATTAAATATATGTATTCAGTCCCTTCAGTTTCGTGTTAAGCAGTTTTCACTGTATTTGTAAGATTCTATTTGTCATTTTGAACTGAAGAACACTTCTAAGTGATAGATCAAAAATTGAAGCAAAGAATTGAAATGCACATTTTTCTCAGCAACAAAAATAAAGTTACTTTTTGGTTTCTTCATCACAAAACGGTATATATATAGTACACTCTGTTGGAGACATTTTGGCGCCATAACGCTCGTATACCGTTTCATTGTAAATTCCCAGCATGCTTTAGATTTTCTTTCAAAAAATTCTCTCTGTCACATATAAAACTTCAAATCTTCAAGAAGGAAAGATTTAAAGCCGAATTTATTTAAAATAAAAGTGGCATGTGTTGGAATTTTCTAAAATACGACGTGATTGAAGAAGTTTTATAGTCCTCACTTTTTTCTCTCTCTCTGTCTTGGAGTATAAGTACTTTATCCTCAATGACTTTAAATCCAACTCCTTCAGAATTTTCTTTTTCGGATCCAATCTTCTAAGTCAGATTTCAAGTTCCTATAACTAAATCAAAAATATCTAATCAATACTTTACTATATTGGGAAATGGATTGCAAAGTTTTCCATTCCCTTCACAAAAGAATATCTTACAAATTTAGAAGACAAATATGTTAATCAGAGATAACTTTCTCATAATTTCCAAAACTTTTTATAATTCTTTGAAAAGGAAAATATCGCATGAAAATCTTTTTAATCCTTTTGGATTTAAACTGTTGGTAAATATCAGGATTCTTTTATTTATTTATTCATTTTTTCTTTAATAAAAGGAGAAATTTTTTCTTATGATTTCGCTCATCTTTTCATTTAATGTGATAAATGGGAGAATAAAAGTTGTATCTGATTATCGAATGTTTCAAGGTATCCGACTACTTTCGGAACCTTGATTTTATAAAAGCGCACAAATGAATTTTTTTAACATTTAGCGTCAATAAGATTAGAATACATGTATAAAATTGTTTTAAGAATTATATTACGATAAAAAAATTATCTAAATGCAATATTTTGGTAAACAAATTAACATAGAATTACCTATTTTCAAAACATTCTCTTTTTGTAAAAAATGTTTCAATAATAATAATATTTTGCCTATATATAGCTCAGAACTCTGTACAAAACCCGAACTAGGATTTTTGAAAAACTCACATTAATTTCAGAGTTACTACCAATTGAACTAATAATCAGTGTTTCTTGTTGAAACTTTTCCACTATGATGTATTAAGTTATATATTTCAACACCCATGTTCAGGCTTTGTACAGAGGTCTGAGCTATA
The DNA here is from genome assembly GCA_019973975.1 of Trichonephila clavata. Classification (NCBI taxonomy): domain Eukaryota; kingdom Metazoa; phylum Arthropoda; class Arachnida; order Araneae; family Nephilidae; genus Trichonephila; species Trichonephila clavata. The sequence goes on along the minus strand of BMAO01036522.1, from coordinate 61,432 downwards.
TATAGGCAAAATATTATTACTAGAGAAGAATTTTTCATAAAAATAAATTTTTTAAAAATAGGTAATTCTAAGTTCATTTGTTGCCAAAAAGTTTGCATCTAAATAATTTTTTTAATAATATTCTTAAAACAATTTTTATGTGCATTCTAATCAAAGAGACATTAAATATTAAAAAAATAATCATTTTTGCACTTTAGCAAAAACACAGTTTCAACATAGTTAGCTGCCCTTAATGTTATTAAATGTTTTTCATGTGCATAAATGTGGTGTACTACTGACTCTTTCCATGTTATGTTTTTTTTTTTATATATTTATGTGCAGTTCTCTAAATAAACAGTTTTGAGCTATTTGTAATATTGGACCTTTTTTTAAAGAATACCAGGAGTTTTATTTTAGTATTATATTTTCATATATATATATATATATATTCTGTGTTATATAAATTCGTTTCTTTCTCCAACATTTAAAAATTCCTCGTACTGTAAATTTTTCTTGGTTCAAATGTTTTCTGTGCCATTTTGAATGAAGCATGTAAATACAGTTTTTGTTAATTCATCACTTTCACATTTTTTTCTTCTGAATGCAATTCTGGTTTAATCTCTTAATTCATAGTATCATACATATTTTTTTTTAAATCCTGTGTTTTCAGCAATAATGGTCATTTAAGACAGAAAACCACTGGTTCATATAGACCTACTGTGTTTGATTTCAAAATCATGTTATAAATGAATAACAGTCCGTTAAGAAACTAGTTTGAAAAGCCATGTAGTTACCACCGTCAGAAAGGAATTTAAACGTTTGAAAGCATTATATTGTTGACAAATTATTTGAAGAAAATTTGCGTTTCCACACAGTTTTAAGAGAACAAAATATTTATTCACAGTTCTTTATTAAAAGAATATTGAAACCACGCTTGCAAAAAATAGTGGCTTAAAATTTGTGACAGATTCTGAACTATTTAAATGTCGATTCTGGTAGATTAAATGCTTATTTTTAAATATCTACTATTTTCTTATAATTTACTGTAATTTGGCCGCTAGAAAATGACGAAACACTCACATACACATACTTGCACACACATACATACATACATACATAGAAACACACAATTGACATATCAATAATAAATTGAATTTATTGAAAATCATTTCAAGCATTGAGAATTAACTAATACTTAAATATTTACTTTGCTTTCTTATATAGAAATATTTCGTTAAAAATGAATACCATTGTATTTTTCGCTTAACTACGGTATGGTACAATGTCAACAAAAATTATTTCGTTTGATTTGGAATATTATATTTTTTAGGACTGATCTAAAAATAAACGGGAATTAAATGACTCTTGGAAGCAATTGTAGTAGTAAGAATCTTGGATGAAGTCTGCAATTGCTCTATACCAAAGTTGGTTCTATAATATTGTACACTTACCAAGTTTTGTTTGTATTATTTAGTAAAATTTAAATATATGCGGTCAAATGTGTTTATGTGCACCACTGTGTATAATCTATTTTAAGACATAAATTGATCGACATGGTTCAATAAAATAAAGACACACATTGAATATTGAATTCCTCTGAAATATAAAAAAATAAGGTAAAACAAATGACGCAAAAAAGACATATTTCTTGGTTCTTATATATCCCTGAATATTTCTACACTACACTTGAGCATTATATTTCCATTTTTCTTGTTATGCACAGAACAAAAAAAAATTTCCAAATGTAAATTCTGATAAGAAAACAAGCTTTTGAACTTACTACACATTTTGCTTTCTTACTTTTGTTTTTAAGGTTTATCTCAAAGAAGAAAGAATTTGATGGAGAACGAATTTATTTTTTTTGAATTCAGAAAGTGTAATGTATTTTTCTGTAAATTTTACTGTAAAGAAGATAGATCTATTATGGTTTTGTCTTTATCGGTCTTACTTTAAATTTTATTTTATTGTATTTATTTAGAGTTGCCTTTTTAACAGTTTTAGAGGGAAATAAAGTTAAACTTGATACATAAGTATCACAAAATACTTTCAAAGAAATTGTTAATTAATATTAAAAGGTAAATACAATTCTTGAAATTTTTTTCAATGCGAATTTAAAATAAATTTTTAAAACCTTAATCCCGCAATTTCAGAAGTAATCAAGAATTTAAGTGTATTAACTAATGTCTTCAAAACATGTAGCAGAGTATTTTACTTATTTTTATTCAAGTAAAAATCTCTTAATACATATTAACTATTGAATAAATACTTTTTTTAAAAACATTTTGAAAGAGTATTTTTTTTATTTCACTATGCAAATTTATATATATTGTTTACAGTTTGATTCAAATAAGTAACGAATTTTTGCTAAACGTATTACATAAACGGGAATTGCTTTCTTACAACGTTTTAAATTAGTAAATAATCGGAATCATAATTTTTATTATTTATTTATTGTTATAAATAAATAAAGACTTAAGTTAAGAGGGGTTTTTTTCAAGTTTTTGTAAACAATATAAGTGATTATATCTTCTTTTAATTGCAGTTTTAATTTCAGAAAGTAAGTTTTTGTACTTTTTACTAGAAATATTCCATCAATTTATGATATATTTATAAAATTATAAAATGATTATTTTTATTATAATACTTTCTAGCATTAATTTAAATAATTCAAGTTTTAGTAAGAAGACTAACATTGTTTTCACTCTCATGGACGTACTTTTACTGTTAATGCCAAAAATAATGTTGCTATTGAGAAATAATTTTGTTTTTTCTCTTAAGTAAATTAATTTTTGGACATTCCCCAATGAATAACACGACACATTACAATTATTTCGGGACTCTCATTCTTTTTTTTAACAATACTTAGTTAAAATAAGAGATAGGATCTCAATTGAACAAGTCGCTATTTATCAATATGATTAATTCATGTCAAAAATTCACCTTTTATTTAAATGCTAAAGGTGAACTTTAATGACGTATTAAATTCTGATAAGATTCACGTTAAATATTTTTACTATAAAATTGTACATGATGAAAAATATATTGCATAATTTTTCTTCAAGTCATTTGTATTTCAAGTACAAATAACTCAAGTCATCCATATCAAGAAAAGTGGAACTGAAATTGTATCAAGGATTTCTTAATCAGCAAATATTATAAATGTTAATGTATGTAATATACGTCCTGAATTTGCTATTGCTATTTGTTATGTAACCCAAAAGTCTTAATTTAAAAATGAAACATAAAGCAAGATATTAAATGCGTGGTAAAATGACGTCATTAATTTATTTTATTTTATTTATTTTTGTAAATTTTGTTTGTAATAAATTTAATAAGACTAAGAGACGGTAAATAACAGACCCATGGAGAAAATGTGTTCAAATGTTTTTAAAACATTCACAATGAAAATTTTTGTCAATATAAAGTAACCTTAATAAAACAAACCACACAAAAAAACAACGCGCATAACAGAAAACCAACAAAACACAACGCTCCAAGAAGGAGTTGCCCGATTGTAATGAAATTTCGTATTGAAAGACATTTGTACCAAACATAAAAATAACTAAAATTTGGTGTCCAATGAATGGATAATGGGAGCTACAAAGCATCGGGACTGTGCACTCAGCAGGTGTCTATCAGAATTGATTCTCAATCTGATGGTCAACATTTCTACAGCATTGCAATTTAGGATACCTTTCAACGACTGAAAAAATTGCTCACCACAGGATTCGAGCTCAATAAGAGCAACTGTCAGAGTTTGAAAGAGGTCGTGTCATTGGATTGAAAGAGGCAGGTTGGGCAAATCGGGGAATCGCTCGTCATATGTATCGAAGCGATGCAGCCATAGGAAGATGATGGCAAAAATAGATTGTCAATGGCAGATTTCAGCTTCATGATGGTAGCAGTCGACCTAGGGCCACAACGGATCAGCTTGCGCAGATTGATTGTCAGATCAGCTGTCACAGCACCTGATTCATCGTAATCAACCATCAGAAGTGTGAATCCCACACGAGTGTTCACCATGACATTCACAAACGTCTGATAGAGGGAAATTTACGATCGCACTGAACGCTACACCACCTTCCACAGCCTGCACACTGTCGAGCGAAATTAAAGTGGTGCTTGGCTTGATCAAGTTGGAATCATACTGACTGAGGACGTATAGTGCTTAGCGATGAATCCCGCTTCCAACTGTGTCCTGACGATCATCGAAGACGTGTCTAGAGAGGTCTAGGGCAGCGTGCGGATCCTGCTTTCACTATTGCACGTCACACAGGCCCTCAACCAAGAGTTATGGTGTAAGGTGCCATATCTTTTTACAGCCGGACCACTTTGGTCGTCATTAGAGGCACACTTACAGCACAGCGGTAAGTCATCGATATTCTGAGAATGGTTTTGCTACCGTCTCTTTGCAGTAACATGGTCTTGTTTTTATAGCAAGATAATGCCAGACTCCATGCGGCACGTATCGTTATAAACTGTTTTACAGCTTGTCAAATATTCCCTTGGACAGCCAGATCGCCAGATATCTCTCCAATTGAGCATGTCTAGGATATGATAGGAAGACGTCTGCATCTACCAGGGAATGTTGATGACCTGGCACGACATTTGGAGTAAATTTCGCAAGAAATACAGCAAGAGACCATCAGGGTTCCTTATCACTCTATCCCACGTCTTGTGGCAGCTTGCATCCAGGCTAGAGGTGGGTCAACACCTTATTCAGTTCGTTACTTTGTACCTATATAACTCTGAAAAAACTAATTCATTTTTTCTGAAACTTTAATCGTTTTCTTTTCATAATACATAGTCTTTCTACCCACTAATTTTTGTCGGTATCGGACAAGTCATTCCTGGTGCGTCATTTTTTTTGTTTTTTTTTTTGTTATGGAGTGTATGTATAAAGTGTCTTTTTTCTTACTGCTACCTAGATTTAATAATTAGCTTGTTTCAGAGAATGCTAATAAGTAATTATTTTCCTTGCAGAAAATAACCTTATGATGTTACATTCCACTGAATAGAAGCCAAAGAAAAATATTGACTCTTTCATCTTTTGTCTAATTTTCAGAGTAAAAGTGAAATATAAAAAAAATTTATGGGCATCACGTAATATTAATTCTGTTGACTTAGGAGAATCATCTATTTTATTAATTTTATTTTAATTTAATTAAAAGCATTAGCTTTGAAAAGAAGAAACACACTACATGAATTTGTTAAATATAAAAATGCTTAAATTTAGTAATAATTATGTATATATATGTGTGTGTGTGAATGAGAAATTTAAAAAATCTGTGTTAATTGCTAAATAAATAATATTTTTTGTGTTAATTTTAAAGTGTACAATTTTTAAAAAATGTACCTCTTTTATTTGCTTTAATATAAACACTACGCGCCGCAACATTAATAGCCTAAAAATTATACAAAATCATATATAATCCAAAAAAAGAATTTCAGCTATTTCAAATATTTAGAATGACTTGCATATATTTGAAAAAAAATACAATGTTTCAATAAACTTTAAATGAATTATTTTAAAAGCTAAATTGCATTTCAAATATTATATTAAATTTATAATTATATAAAGTGCTATGAAAAGTCAATGAAATAAAGAATATAAATTTTAAGTTACTATTATTAAATATATATTTGGAGAATACATGAATTTAAATATTTAAATAAAAATTTACACCAAAGAAATTTTTTTTTTTGAAAATACAGTTAATTTCATTATTTAGAATTGGAAAATATGCATAGCATGTTAAACTAATCTTGAAACTGTTAAATTTGAAAACATTATTTTACTTTCCTAAAAGAGTCCAACATAATCATGTTGTGAAAATAGAATTAACTTACATAAATGAAAAGAAAGCATAATTAAATTTTTCAGACGATTTCTTCGATATTCAAAAAGAAACATTTTTATTCTCTATTAATTGGGAATTAAAAAATATTTAAGAAATCAAAATAGTAATCAAATTCTAAGAATTGAATCCCTCTGAAAAGTAAACAGGAAACAACTACAATAAATATAGAAGCCTCTAGAAAATTGCATTAGGTAATCAATAAAAACGCACATTCTTAAAAAATGATTGATATATAGGAATTTTCCATGGATAAAAAAAAATTATTTTGAAGTATTTCAAGAAGACTCATATTTAAAATACACAATTTATACTTTATATTTAATATTAATTGTTATTCATAATGTAAAAATTATTAAAATAATATACATTATTTTTTACATTTTTTTTAATGTCTGAACGCAATTATATTAAAATTTTATTTATTTTTGTTAAGGTTAAACATGCTATAATTATTTGAATAAATTAAAAGTAAATTTATTCATTCTAAACACAGCAATATATATACCTTTATGAATGTATCTTGATACATTTATCGTTTCCTTAAGATCTAGGCTGCAGGTCAACATTTTCAAAATAGATTGCAAGACATATTCCGAATTTTGTTACATTTTTGAATGTTCTAATTTTAAAATAAAAAAAAATATATGCATGAGATTATTTAAGATAAATTTATCAATAAAATTTTAAAATACATATATTTTAAATGTATGTACGCTTAATAAATATTATGGAGATATACAAGGTAAGTTCAAAAAGTATCCGACTTTCGGCAATAAAAAATATTTTGGTTACTTGGCAAAATCAGGGGGTCGTAATCAAATTTAATGTTGACCCATTACCCCTTCACACACTTGCTCTTAGCCCAACCTTCCTTCCACTACCCAAAACACTTCTGAAAAGCCTTTTTTTTTTTGGAATATTGTTCAACTTCACTATTTCCCTCACTATTCCTTATTTCATCCCTACTATGAAAACGGGATAATTTCAATGGAATTTTAATTTTCGGGACCAGTCAGATGTCGCAAGAAACCAGGTTCAGTGTTGATAGCGTTTAATAGGTTCTGTGCATGACGGAGATTTTCTATTCCACTTACAGCAGCTTGGGAACAAATTTCGCAAGTGCTCTTCACATGATCGCACAAAATTTCATGCGGTGAATGTCTCATCTCAACTTGTTCAGCAGTCTCTCGTACGTTTAAACGACGATCTTTCATTAGCAGGTTTTCCATCTTTCCAACAGCACAGTATAGCCAAAATTGGTTCTTGCGCCATAAAATTTAACATTCACCCCTTTCTCAACAACAGTTACATTTTGAACAGTGTGGCTTCGCAGAACATTAGCCACTCTTTACCGCTTTCCAGTTACTTTTGAATCGGTTAAACCCCTCCTTAATTTGAGTGACCTCTCTATAGCAACAACTTCAAACACTTACTGAATCTTACAATTTTTTTTACTTAGAAAATCAACAAGCTTCTGATAAAAAAAACTTGATTTAGTACCTCTGCTCAAGTAGTTTGGTCATCTTTAGAGAAATAAAAATCTGATAAACTCTTGTAACAGCACCTCACTCGATTGTCTGCGGTAAATGGGTGATACTCTGGAACTAAGGGAAAATTCAAGCTTGTGCATTAAGCTGTCAACTCCCACTGTGCACAGCGGCACCGTTTTGGAATCTCTACCATGCGTGGAAAAATTCAGTGTTGAAAAAATTTTGAACACATTTTGTATACCATGAATGCCATAGAATGATGTCTTTAACACATATGTTTTATCCACAAAAAAGAGCATTTATTTTTCATTAGAAACTTATTAATGATAAAATATCAAAACTCTAATCACACATGCTTTCTTTTTAATGAATAGTGTGCAAAATCCATGATTTCAAAAATTTTAAAAATAAAGGACAATATATATATATATATATATATATATTCATATTTTCATTACGGTAGTAATTTACTACAGATTGTACACTTATTTTGTTTAAAAATAATTAAAATAACTTAAATCTACACATGATAGTCAAATATATTTCGTTTTACTCAGATAAATAAAAATTAACGTCTTTCAACAACTGTGCATAGGATAATCTCCATCAAATTAGGCTGAACCCATTCAAAACAAATCACCCATTATAGTCATCAAAACGCATTGAGCGTAATATTTTTAATTAGAATTAAAAGTATTTTAATGGAAATGTCCCTTTTTTACGTCTTTACATACATCTCTGTGACAAGGAAAATGTTTGCTAACCATCAATTTCAATGATATATTACCTTTAAAAAAAATAACAACCAAGTATTCTTTTAATTAACCACATACAGCGTGTTCGGAATTACTTACAATGATTAGAAGAATGATTATTCAAAAAAACATGGTTCTCATTTGTGATAAGTAAAGAAAAAAGAAAGAATTTAATGCCAAAAAAATAGAGAAAGAAACAAATATGCAGCCGAAAGAAGTTTCTTTTGAAAGATATTTTTTTCCTCCCCATATTTCCTATTTTCTCAATCTATTAAAGTCAGTCAATACTAATAGAAAAGTTCTTTTATTGTGAAAAACTCTATTCATTTGTGAAGCATTATGGATAATAAAACAAGAGAGAGCAGAGTTAATCAGGAAGGGAGACATTCTTTTTTATAGTTGTGAATAAAAAGATTCTTTTGTGTGACCAACTTTAATCTTCCTCAGCTTGCTTCAAAATAACAACTCAATCTTACATTTTTGTATTTTTAGGTCACGCTTTTGTGCAAGAAAAAGTGCTTTCTACTCTTTTTTTACTGCTATATGTAAGTTTGAAAGACACAAAGAAACATAAAATTAAAACTGAAAATTTAAAAACTAATACATCCATGAAGCAAAATTGCATTAAAAACTGAATTCTAAATTAATTGTAATCTAATGATACAGCTTTTTGATTGAAAATGGTTTAATATATTCGTTAATTTTAAGATATCCAACTACGTTCGGAACAGTGATTTTGCAGAAGCCTGAAAATAAATATTTTTTTTTAATATTTAGTGTCACTTAGATTAGAATGCACGTATAAAATAGTTTCCAGAATATTATTACAATAAAAAATAATTTAATTGCAATATTTTGGCAAAAAAAATTAATATTGAATTAAATATTTGAATTAACAAAATTGAACATTGAATTAAATATTTGAATTAACAAAATTGAACATTGAATTAAAACGAAACATTCTTTTCTTATGAAAAATGTTTCTTTAATGGTAATGTGCTGTCTATCTATAGTTCAGGTCTTTGTACAGAGCTGAACTAGGATTTTTGAAGTTTATAAATTAGTAATGGATTTATCCACACATATTTAATACATCAGAATGAAAAAAATTTTAGCAAAAAACACACCAATTATTATTTGAATTGGTAGTAACTCGGAAGGTAATGTAAATGTTTCAAAAATCCTCGCTCAGGCTCTCTGGTGTTCTCTGAGCTATGTATAGGCAAACTATTATTATTATAGAAGCATTTTTCATAAAAGGAGAATGTTTTGAAAATAGTTAATTCTATGCTCATTTTTTGCAAAATATTGCAATTAGGTAATTATTAGTTGCAATAATATTCTGAAAAATATTGATACGTGTTTTCTAATCTAAGTTTGAATATGTATAAAGTCAAAAATATATTAACACATATGATGTATTTCTCTTATACATAAGATATGTTGTCATAACATTTGTAGAATATTTAAATATATTATTTTCTTTTTTAAAGATATTCTGTACTGAATCCTCCATAAATAATGCTAAAAGGGCTCAAATTTACGCAATTACTTAGCAATTGAAATGATTGTATATAGAATATTTTATATCAGATAAATTATAAATATTTCAGAAAAAATACTTTACAAATCAAATAATAATGATTAAATGAGATATATATCACAGATATATGTAATATCAATACAAATAATATTTTTTTATCTAAGAAAACATTTTGCACATATCATAAGAATGTTTGTCCTTTTTGTTTTATTAAGATATCACAAACTATGAAAGTTATTACTGAATGTAGAGAGTTTCAAATAAATATACGTAATAAATATATTGATATTTGCGCCGAATTGTATATTGTGTTGTATGTATTTGTGTAAATATTCATTTTTGTTTACAATTTCTTTATTAATACGTAATTCAGAATATTTTTATTTTGATAAAAAAAACCTATCATCTTACAACACCACAAAAAATTTAAAGTTTTCAATGGTACAGAAGCTTACTTTATTATAGAATTAGTTTTCAAACTGTTTTAGGTCTAAAAGTATTATTTTCAAAGAATGTTAATACAGATCAATTCGGGTTTTTCTATATAGTATGCTTATCATGTTTTATAAAGTAACAGTTTAGGTTCCATTGTATTTGACTTAAAATTTCACACTAAATAAGAACAATATACTTGTAAAATATGCTCTAATTTCTTACATATATATATATATATATATATATTGATGATATTCGGTGTATGCGGGTAAGAGTAACTAACTTCCACTGATAATTTTCAAAAAAAATTGTTATCTTAATAATAAAAATCATTTGCTAACTTAAGCATCTCTATTTTTTAATAATGAAATCAATTATTAAAATAAAAGATAGTTTAATCTAGATGCTTTGTAAACCTCAAAATTTAGTAATACTTTATATTTAATGGAAAAAAACAGTCTGTTTTGGTATCTCAAGTACAAAGTATTGAACTTAATGCAATTTAATTGATGTCATACCTTCTTCATAATTTTTCAAACTAGCTTCACTGGTTTTCCATTTCTAATTTTTAATGAAAAAAAAACAATTAAAGTTTTTTGTTCGTATTTAAAGTTGCAATATGATTAGAAACTTCTAAGCTAGTGTTATATTAAATGAAATCTCTTTATGATTAAAAAAAAAACAATTTTTTGTTCATATTGAATTGGTACAGATAAAATGGGAAATAATAATGAATTAAAGGGAACGATCCCTCAATTTTAAATAAAAATACAAACTTTTAAATAGTTTTAAAATCCATATTCTTTAAAATAGAAGCACATGTTCTTCTACTTTCTATTAATATTAACATCCATGCTTGTTATAGCCCAAATCTTACAATTATCAAATAAGTAACATTGAAAATGCGAAAAAAAATCTCTATACATGTTTAAATCTGGACTAACGTTGCCACACACAATATGTATAAGTGTCGCCCAAATGAAAGTGGCACTAAAGTCGGTTTAATAAATGGTTTAATATATACTATTATTATAAATTAGTATAAAAAGCAAAAAAGTAATACTAAAGTAACAGATAGGCCTGACAAAGTGACCTTTTAAGTTGTGACACAAGTGCCGCAGACGACATGACATGAAGGAATCTCTGGGTAAAGAAGTTCTGATGTTGATTTTGGAACCACTTTTTTAACAGCAGCTTCGACCTCAATATCGTCGAGAAATCTCTTCCTTTCATAGCTTTCTGAAGTGAATCCAAGATGTGATACTCACACGGTGAGAAGTCAGGGCTGTAAGGGGGGACGTTCGAGTACCTCTAGGATAATTTCCGTAACATCTGACATGCCACATCTACATAAGGACGAGCCTTATCATGACAGATTATAACCCCGCCGGGCAGCATACCATATCAGCAGTTCTTGATATTCGTGCAATGGGGCACAGTACGTGGCAGCATTAACAGCCGTATCGTTTAGAGGTATTCATGATGCCAACAATGTCTTTTAGCTTGCTTTCCTACTATCAGACACAAATCTGGTGGAATCTGACGGTATCAAATGCATTCCCCATACTTTTCTTGTTACTGCAATGTCACTTTTATTTTTGGGTGGCATTTATATTTAAATTGTGAAAAATGTGTTTTTTTAGAAATACTCATAAATATATATTAAATATGAGTTAATCAATTTATTAGAAAATAAATATGGAACAAAAATTTATGTGTGTGATACATTTTTTATTCTCCGTTATTCCAACTTCTTGCTAAATCTAGCATTAAATGGTCTATTTTAAAAATCATTTTCAAAATAAGTAAATACTTGATAACTTTTAGTTGCTTTAATATAACAAAGTGCCAGGAACACTCATTTTTTTTTTGTCTAACTTCTGTTGGAGTACTAAATAGCTGGATAAGTAGTGGGAGAGGTGGTATAAGTTGCAGTGGTAGAAATACAAGCGTATGAAGGAATAGGCAATGTCGAATGCCACAGCGTATATCCCGAACATCATCCTCACGTGACCAAGGTTCCAGAGCAGTTTAAATGGGAAATGTTTTCTTCACCCAGCGTATAGCCTTGACTTAGCTCCAAGCAATTTATTCCTTTTTTCCCCTTTACCTGAGCTCCCCCAAAAATAACTAGCAAAGAAACCAAAGCCTCTTTAAGAATGAGAGATTAGAAGCGACATTTAAGTCCATTTCGCATTACTGATAATAACATTCTTCGAAGAACACTTTGTCGCACTCAACCATCGAAATTTTTGCATAACTTTTGGCATTATTTTTTTTCATTAATTTTGCCTTTTTTGTAATCCATCAGGGGTTGGAAAATAATGTCCCTAGGACTTAAAAATTATTTTGTTTCGCAAGCTAAATTTTTTTTAGTGTGAAAGACTTAAAAGACAGTATGTCCGATTTTATCACTATTCAAAATTGCACTTTAATGATACGGACAATATTGATCGTTACAAATATTTTTAATTAAAAGTTATATGATGTATTTTTTCCTTCATATATATGTTATAATTTTTTTTCTAATAAGATTGAGAAGTAGTGAAAATATTGATAACAATATATAAATTTCTTAAATACCTTTTCAATTTAAAAGCACCTCAAAAAGTTATTTTCAGACTTTTTATCCGTGAATATGAATGCTGTCAAAAACACCCTGGCCACTTAAAAGAGAGAAATTCGTATTTCTGAAATAATAATTCATAATATTCTTTTAAATTTTTGGCATGCTATAATCAATTTCAGAAACTTTCGAAACTATCATGTAAACTCGTCAATCCCTTGTGTTACTCAAAAACCAAAAAATATTTTATAACTTATTTTATGATTAAAATGCTATTTTTTACAAGAATTTAATATATCATGTGGTTTCATTTGAAAATAGATTCATTGCTACGAAATGGTCAGAAAATTTAAGGTATTTCTAGGATTTTATGTACTTTTGTTTTATTCACATATTTTATATTAGATATTCTATTAAAATAATTCAGGCTTATAAAAAATATCGGGAATTCAGTAAACGTTTGGAAATTTAACAAATATAACTTTTAAAGATTATCAATTTTCAAAAGAAACTCATTTCAAAACTCATGCAACTTCTTTCAATTTATGCAATGATCAGGAGAATAAATCACATTTAAATTGTTGAATGATATCACCCCCTTCAAAATAAAAAAAACCAAAGATTGTAGAGTAAGACGATTGTAATAATAGAAACTTTAAAAGAAAAATCTTGATGTCACAAAGTGTTAAAATACAGTCGAACCTCTACATTGCGAATATTTTTATATAGCGAACTTTTTCCTGGAACAAAATATATTTCGCGATTTTCTTCGCAAAACAACCTCCCAATAGCGAAGTGCATTTCTTTTATAACGAACTTTTTTTCTTGTGTAATTCAGTTTTTTTTCTCCCTACTTTCACATTCCATATTATTCTCTCTTTTAACTCGTTTTTTGATAGTCATAAATCTTGAACTGGTTTTATTAAGTGCCAAACTCGCTGAGAGCAATAGAATTCTAAGCGTTTCCTCCAAGAAGTGCAATCCTTAACCCCTATTGCCCAGTTCAATTGAAACATTTTCAAAATCCCCTTTCACCCTTCATAGAGTTGTCTCGCGTCCCTGAACCCTTGAATTAGTCTCCGTTCATTTGTATTGTTAATAAGCTGTACTGGTAACTGCGTTGTTTGTAGCTCGAAAATTTCAAAACGTAGGTACCTGAGCCTCAAACAAAAACTTTAATTCTTCAAGAAATAGATAAAGGACTCAAGAAAAACTACATTGCTTTAAAATTCTGTATACTTCCAAGCAGCTTATCAACAATTATAAAAAATTGAAATGAGTTACAAAATAATGTTTCAACGAATTTTTGTTCAAACTGTAGAAGAAAATATGTTTACGCATATGTCCATAAGGCAGTTTTGAAGTGGATACACACAATGCGAGATAAAAATGTTCCGATCTTTCGTAATAGAGAAAGCTCTTCAATTTGCTATGGCATTGGGATATGAACAATTTCTAGTTTTCAATGGATGGCTAGAAAATTTAAAAGACCCGGAAAAATACACCTGAAGGGGTTTTTGGTGCAAGGCAAAGATGATAGACGTATATTACGAAACAAAGCCTTTTTTTAAAAAAAAAACTCAAACAAAATTAACAGATTTTATGAGTAATTAAAGTTAAGGTTTATGGCTATCTATGCTTAGAATTTCTATTTATAAAATTATTTCTGTTTAAAATTATTTGAATGCTTTAAATTAGGAAATGTCCTCAAAATTCATTAATTTTAATATAACATTATTTTCTTAATGTTGAAAATAATGTATATTTATTCCTCGGCATTCTATTTTCTTGTTTTCCTTGTAGTTTTTTTATGGGTAAAGTACATAAAATAAATAGATATTAACTTACAAAAAAGTGTGAATAATTACTTTTTTAATGTATGGTTTTTTTTAATTTAAAATTTGTTTTATGTGGCTGTAAAGTATCTTGAAAGATGAACCTCTATATAAGGAATTTTCCATATAGCTAACTTTTTTTCGGAATTTAGCGACTTCATTAAATAAAGGTCCGATTGTAATATATTGACAGCTATATATAAGTTCATATATCAAAAGACAGCCCTTAAAAAATTACAAGACCACTTTAATTGGGAAATTATAAAATGAAAGAAAAGTTTTTATAAATATGATAAACATATGAAATATGGTAATGCAATATATTTATTCCAATTAGATTTCAATAATTTTGAATAATGCAATACATGATTAAGTTAACTCAAGTATATATTAGAAATGCATTGAAAATAAAGTGTTTACAATTACAAGGACACTTTTTTAAATAAAGAAGAATCAAAATCGATCTTTTCCTGATAATCTCAAGAACATAGTGAGAGAACGAAACACACAATTATGTGAAGAATATTCTAAGATATCCTTAAAACCTTAAGGGCATGGTGAGACTACGCTTCAGCAGGTGGTACTGATTTCCTCCTACTGGATAACATGTCCATCCACATCGGAGACTGTGATGCGCTTATCATAGCAGAACACCTCCGTGAGCAGGGATGTTTTACGTTTTAATTACCCGACTGTAGTCATCGAATTTCAAGTGCACATCGAGAATTCTTTTCTGTGCTCGAGTAATTCTGTGCTCGATCATTTGGACGACCAAACAAGTTGTAAAATTATATTAAAAAGTTGAAATCTAAAATGACTTGTCACATCATTGGAAACCACGCATGATCGATAACAGTCAGAGTCTCCAATGGCATACCGAGATGTCTGCTACATTCTTCACTTGGCGGAATATGCAAATATTTAACTGTTTCATTTTTATGTCGTTTCGTACATTTTCATTTTGTGCATATATTTTCCATTTTACTCAATACATATGCGTGAGTACTTTTGTTATATTTGCGGGCCCTTTTGTGTTTCAACTATTTACTCTTACACTTTTCTTGAATTTATCGCTGCACGCTTAATTTGAGAAATCTAGTGTATACGTAAGAATTTTTTCTTTCATTTCTTTAAAAAAAACTTATTAATCAAATTTATATTACATCGGATTTTAAATAAAAATTTGATATTACAACTAATTTTATGCAATTAGTTGTAATATCAAAGGTCAATGATTAACCCAGATGTAATTTCTTTTTCTTTAGTGTATACAATTTGGAACTATTTTTAATTGCCAATGCTGCATAAGATTTGAAATTGCACATTAATATTAAAAATTTAATATACTTGGTGTCCATAATTAAATTTGAAATTTGCGAGCAGTCTATAGCAAAAACTATTTAGCGGAATTGCATGAAAATTGGGTAATGACAGAATAAAGTGATGGGCATTTTATGAAGGGAAAAAACAACGAGTTTCAAAAACCACCTTTAGGTGGCGTATCATCGTTTTATTAAGAACATATAAATGATCTTCAAAAGTTTACAAAACGTGCTCGATATGCTGCCCACCATTGTTTGCTACCATCCAGAAGCTTAAAATCTCATGTTCGACTGTTGAAAGCAGCCTGAACTGGGGAATGTTACGCACATGGCGTTCTATGCTTTCTTTAAGGTCGGATAGAAATGTGATGGGATCACGGTAGACCATGGTCTTGAGGTATCTGCTCAGCTTTAAGTTGCAAGGATTCAAGTTGGGGATATAGGAGGTCAAGATGTAGAAAAATGCATGCGGATGATTCTGTCGTCACCGGAATGGAGGTGGAGCACTTGTTTTAAGAAACAGGTGATGTGTGGAGGAGCACCATCCGACATAATCACTGTGGTTGTATCCCATTGCCTTGCCTGCCACTTACAAATGGTAGCAGACAATGGTAAGCAACATATTGAGCATGTTTTGTAAATTTTAGTAGAATATATATAGGTTCTCAATAAAAGTATGGATACGCCTCCTAGGGATTGCTTTTGAAATTCATTGTTTATCCCTCGATAAAATTCCCATCATTTCATTCTGCCATTACCCAATATCCATGCAATTCCTTTGTATGTTTTTGTTATAGATTGCTCGCAAATTTCAAGTTTAATTATAGATTCCAGGAATGTTTTCTTATAAAATTTAGCTGTGTGATTCAATAAACATAAAATAAAATGAAAATACACAGTGTAAAAATAAATCCCAATTTTAACGCCGTTGAAGTACTAGAATACAATTTAATTTTAAATATTTCCTCAAGTATAAATTCTTGAACCAAATATTTGAAAACAATTATGTATCCCAAGACGTGTGTTAAATAATTCATGTACTTTTTCATTAAAACCGTTCGATAAACTAATAATATTTCAATTTAAAAGCTAGTAAAATTCAACTTGAAAACAATGAAAACGGCATCTGCATTCAATTATTATAAAGATAAACAGTATTTTTATTCATAAGCTATTAAAATGACAAGACACAATATATAGGATCATTCATTTAAAAATATTGAAATATATCTTGATTTAAAGAAGGAAAATGCATTTTAAATGAATCAAGTTACAAAAAGGAAATCTTATTAAAATTTTCTCATTCTATGCCTTTCAAAGTAAACACGAGGAGAGAAACTAAGTTTTCAGTGTACAAGAATGATATAAATGTGCTACTGTCAGATTCAAAAATGATTCTTCTATTTTATGGACAGTTTAAAAGGAAATCTCCCGATAAAGCTGTTCGAAACATTCTTCTATCTTGAAATTTACATGACAAATCCCACAAGGGGAAAATGTCAGATTTACGGAATAAAATACCTAAAAAGAACCATTATTTGTAAAGAAGTATTTGCATTAAACCAAAATGAATTCAAAATCCCACAAATGCTTCGGTGATAAATGAAAATACATTTTCCAACTTGATGAAAAATGACAGTTTTTGTTAAAAATTGTAACTTTTCAAAAAAAAAAATAAGTAGTTGTTAAACAGGATGAATTTGATCTGATCCGAACCAATGCTTTTGGAAACAGCTTAAGTTTTCTGTGGATGATTGGAATAAGCATTGATGGAATTTGGTTAGAAAATTTACTGAATTCGAATGTTGCTATTGTATATTTTTTTTTCGAAATCCAAGCATTTCAAATTTAATGACATTTGCATCTTTCATTTAATTCTGATTAAACGGTGTTTTGGAAAGTACTTTAAGTTTTGATGAGGTTTGACATTTCAGATTTCTCTCTGTCATCTTACATATATGTGTGTGTATTTAAAATTCATAAAAGTCTCTAAGTTAAATTGTTTTTTAAATCACAAGTTCACCAATTCCTGTATTAATATGTCAAATATTGGTCCTGATGAAGCTTTCATTAATCGAAAGGTATAAGTATTACCAAGCAATAACATGTGCTTCAGATACCAAAATGGAGAATGTTTTTTTCAATGGGGCTGCGCATTGGTATTTTAAACCTTTGCAGACCTAGTACATTCCCCTGGAGCTGGTACCACTTTTTAGTACCATATAGGCAATACCAATTACAGCAAGAAATTTTGACGTCCAGTTTCCTCCACAGAGGGAGCACCTGATCTCTTGACGATGCGAACTTGCACTAGGATTTTAATTTTGCCGAGAGCATCCAAGCCAAACAGACGCTCTAAGGATCTTTCACATGCCGTATAATCATACGACATGGCCTCTGTCGATTTTCTGCATCAAGAAAATCCACCGACTTGGGCCGGGGTCGAACCCGCAACCTTGGGTGTAGAAGGCCAGCGACAAACCAACCACGCCACCCAGCCGGCAAAATGGAGAATTAATTACTAAATATTAACATATTTCTCACGAAATTGTTTTTAAAAAAAGGCATTAAGTTTATATTTTACTAAGGTAAATTTTAAGAACTATTTAATATAAATTATAACTGTCAAACTTTAATTTTATTATTTGTTTTTGATTTCATAATATGCGCTTACGTAAAAAAGGAAAAAAACCTTTTGACCATCAATGGGGAAAAAATGAACATTTCCTTTTGTACCATTAAAAGAGCGAACTGAATTATTTCTTAAAAAATTCCTAATCATATATATAGAGGGTTATCAGAAATGTGATCCGATTACAAAAGTTAATAATATCCAGAGAGATAAACAGAAAATAATCATTAACATGTCATTGTAAAGATAAAATATGAAATTTTGAGTTTGTAACATTCTTTTGTCAAATAGATGGCAGAAATGTTGTAATTGTGAACAAAAGTGGAAATGGCGTCACAGCGGGGATAGAGATTTTGTGTGCTCTCGTTTGCAACATGCCTGACAGTAATCACGGTTCAGCGTAAATTTCGGATAAGTACCATAGAAATGCACCGACATCTAACAGTAAAAGAAGATGGTATAAGCAGTTCAAGTGAACTGAATGCCTGAGTAAAAGCCTAAGTCCAGGCTGGCCAGGTTCATATTGATTTTATGCGGTTGACTAAATGAAGTCACATTTAACATTTGTGAAAACAAATTTTTTATTTTACGTCAAGAAACGTTACGTACGAAAAGAATTTCATATTTTATCTTTGCAATGATATCTAAATTATCATTTTCTGTTTATTCATCTGAGTGTTATTAAATTTTGTAATCGAATCATTCTTTTCTGATAACCCTGTATATATTTTTTCTTCGTGGCTAATTGGAAAGGCGCTATCTGACACGATTGAACCTTTTCATTTGCTCTCAAAATAACTGCTGTGTACGAGTTATTTCAAAATATAAGGTAAAGGGCCCGTTCAGAATAAACATTTATTTAGGAAATAAAATATACACTCTATTACAAAAAAACGCACCAAGAAGGAGTGCCCCAATTGTAATAAAACCGAACATATAAATTATTAAAATTTGGTGTTCAATGAATGAACAGTGGGATCTACGGCGCATCGGAACTGTGCGCTCAGCAGGTGTCAATAAAAAGTGATTCTCAATCTGATGGCCATAATTTCTGTTGCATTGCGATTTAGGGTACCTTTCAACGACTGAACAAATGCCTCGCTGCTAGATTCGAGCTCATTACGAGCAACTATCGGAGTTTGAAAGAGATCATTCTTTGAAATTGAAAGTACAGGTTGGACAATTGGAGAAACGCTCGTCATATGGGTCGAAGCGATGCCCATTAAAAGATACTGGCAAGAATGGGTGGGCAGTGGCAGATTTCAGCGTCACGATGGTAACGGTCGACCTAGTGTCACAGAAGATCGGGAGGACGGATTCATTACCAGATCAGCTGTCACAGTGCCTGATTCATCGTTATCAACCATCAGACGTGCGAAGAGTACACGAGTGTCCACCATGGCCATGCACAGAAGGCTGATAGAGCGAAATGTATGCTCGTACCGAAAGCTACAACACCTGCCACTCACGCCTGCACACTGTCGATCTAGATTGCAGTAAAGCTTGGCTCGACCAGGTTGGAATCATGTTGACTGGGGATGTATAGTGTTTAGCGACGAAACACCCGCTTAAAACTGTATGCTGACGATCATTGAAGGCGTGTTTGGAGACGACCAGGGCACCGTGCCAATCCTGCTTTTAATACTGCACGCCATACATGCCCTCAATCAGGAGTTATGGTCTGAGGAATCACTTCTTTTGACAGCCGAGCGCACTTTTGGTCGTCATTAGAGGCACACGTTTAGCCCAGCGGTACGTCGACGTCATTCTGAGAACTGTTCTGCTACCGCTCCTCTCTAGTATTTTTTCCAGCAAGATAATGCCAGGCCACATACTGTTGCTATTACAGCTTGCCAAACACTTCCTTGGCTAGATAGATCGCCATATCTCTCTCTAATCGGCATGTCTGGGATATTATGGGAAGGCAACTGCATCTACCAGGGAATGTTGATGATCTGTCCGGGCAATTGGAGTAAATTTGGCAAGAAATACCGCAAGAGGTCATCAGGATGTTTCATCACTATATGCCACGTCGTGTGGCAGCTTGTATCGAGGTTCGAAGTGGGTCAACATCTTAATGAGCTCGTTACTTTGTATCGTGAAACTCTGAAATAGATCATCGATTTTTTTCTGAAATTTTAATAATTTTCTTTTATGTACACAATTTTTCTAACCACCAATTTTCGTCTCTATCGGACAACTCGTTCTTGGTGCTTCGTTGCTTTTATATAGAGTGTATATACAATGTAGGTAGGCCCATGCACAAGGATGTGTAAGGTGTACCAAAATTTACTAGACAGATTTTATTTTATTGAGAACATTTCGAATCCTCACGCACCACACAATGTATAACACTGTGGCTAACAACATAAAGGAAAGATCACAACACACGCTTCCATGCCTTCTCCGGGATTCAAACCAGTCAGTCCTACGGCACCGCAGTCAGTACTAGACAGATTATTCTGGAGATAAATCATGGCATTTCGCATTCGGCATTAAATCTATACTGATGGCAGCATGGGTGACCGTGGTATTTCTGGAAGTGGTAGAACACATTAAGATACCTAATGATACATTTTACATTAAGATTAGGAATATTAACTGTCATTCTGTTTTAAGGTCTGAAACTATTGCAATACATAAAGGATTGCAATTTATTGGCACTTATTCTGACCTTGTCTCCAGGGCATTTGGATCTAAATAGAAAGTCGTGCTTTTATACAGCACGTTTCTATTTAGACATCTCTTGAGGTTATGAGATGCCGAACTATTTCAGATTTTGTGTGGCTCGTCTTTCTTTTAGACACTCTATATAATTTCCATTGGTACCCTCAATGTTGTATTCAATGGTAACGATATAGGCTATAGTTTGGACAATTCTGCCACTGTTAACAACTTGCGGGGTAACACTTGTCTAATTTTTGCAGTGCTCTCCTCCTTCAAAAACACTTTGGAAAATACCTACTGCTCACCCTTGGTATTTTGGTAAAAGATCGCGTTGGTATCGTCAACTTAATATTCCTAGGAATCGGCAGCGGTTATATCGCAATTTTTAGGGGCTACATCCAATCTCTTACTTTTCAACAGTGTCAGAAAGTCTTTCTAGAGTGTCATAAGTACGAGACTCATCAAACATTTCCCAGTCATATTCTTATTTGCTTGAGTTTTACTATTGACAAGGTTTTAGGAAATATTATTTTATTTTTGGAATTTTTCGTGATTTTTGGTTTTATGGAGATAGCGTAGCTAATCTACACCCTCTGGGATAAGAAACAACAACAACAGGAAGGAACAGGTACACATTAATTCTCTACATTGTCACCAATCATATCGAGGTATTTGTTCCATCAGTATACCAAACAAAGGAACCAGCATCGTAAAAATCTGCTTAAAGGTGTGCATGTACAATACTGTGTACATTTCAAATGTTGTTCTTTCTTATGCCACCTTATCTTGACTGTGACAGATCGAGGACCACGAAATTTATCATGGCAAAAGGTTAGATGTACACCTGTTGTCTGTCGTAGCCTTGAGCACCATACATAATACAGTATGATTTAGCTCGTTTCTAACTCCAATTTTCAGGGAGGACACCGTGGGGGAGGGCCAAGGCCTCGCATCTTTCTTCCCTTTCCACCAACCTCACGGCTCAACAGCCCATGCCGCGCGCGCGCAAAAGCAATATACATTTACAAATACTCATGTCATCTCCGGGATTTGAACCAATGCCCTACAGCGCAGCAGTCAGCTACGTTAACTACTATACAGGATAAGCAACTATATTGGTCATTGGCTATATGTAGCCTTTCTCAGAGTAACATGGCGACCACGCTGAATTAAAGCTTCGAAGTGGCAAGCATTATCTCCTAGGATGGATGTGCTTGACTTCTTTGCTCTCCTTTCACATCCCTCACAACTGGCCGGCCTTTGACGAATTCCATGCACCTAAGGTAAACCTGTTTTTGTGACATACTTGGACCATACATTTCTACCAATTGCCGAGGAATTGCAGCAGAATTGTTCTTTAAACGCAAAAACCGTATCTCATTTGTTTCATGGGTCATGATTTTTGTGAACGCAGTCATTTTCTAACTAAAATTTAGACATGTTACAAGAAAGCCAACTCCATCTACCAGTACCGTTTGAATACGGAGATCGTCTTCATTATCTTCAGATATATGGATAGATTATCTTCAGAATATCTTCATTATTCATATGGATAATTTTCACGCCCATCATAGGTTTTGCAACCTCACTTTTTGAAACTCCTACCTATTCATAAATTTTCAATTATTGTAATTTCAGTTGAAAAATAAGATTTATTTTAATGAAATTCTTCATTGTCTAATACATTTATACATGTTTCAAAACATAATATGTTTCCTTTTTTCCCCCGGTATTTTTCGTTTTATTTCGAGGAGTTATATTTTTGCCAACATTTGCATCTTGCTTATAAGTATGTTCGATAATATTAAGGGAATAATAATTACCTTTTTTTCTCATGTTAAAACAAAAACCGTTGAGAAAAAACTTCTAAAAATTCCAAAAATTGCACACATAGCAACAAAAAAAAAATCATATAAACTTAATTGACTATCCTTTTTTTTCACTTTGATTGTTTGATATGTTTTATATTTGATATTGGATCCAATGCACGAGAAACTGTTCTAATATGTAAGATATAATACCACACGATGCCCCATATTTCAAATTTTCGTATTTCTTTATATACCAATAAAATTTTGGGTGAAGCATAAATCTAGATCCAGGAAATCTGTGCTATAAATAATAGAAAAATGGTAGAAAATGTAAAAAAAAAAATAGAAATTAATCGACTAAGTTAAGATTAATTATATTTTTTTATTAAAGAATTTTCTTACTTTCACATACATCTTTCAAAAATCACAATTGAATGTAACGTTGATTTTGTGGAAATATTCAGGCAAGAATTTCTTCAATTTTTCTCCAAGTACTTTTATCGTTTGATTGCATTTATGCTAAGTTATTAACTATCATAATTTTTTTATATACTTGAATGCATATTTCAAATATAAAAAATGTATATAAACTAACTGATATGTTTTTGTTTTTTTCGGAGAAATCTAATGTTTTCTGAGAACAAAAACAATGCGTTGTATTTGGAAAAAACTATACAGAGTGAGTACGAATGATGGATTCCATTTTTAAAAAAATCATATTATCGAAACAAACTCACATACTACATTAAATGATACGTAAATATAAAAAGAAAAGTATTTTTTCGGTTACTAATATCCTATGTGTAATACAGCATACGTCGAATCTGTAATCTAGGTCGTTCCATACGTGGTGTAGCATCACTGTATCAATGATTTGTAAAGCCGCACAAATGCTTACTTGTGATCCTCTGTTATTTGTTGAGTCATTTGCTAATGATACGGCTTGAAATTTAAAATGAATGAAACGGCTTGAAATTCGGAAAATGATTTCTTCAAATAGGGTCCATCGTTTGTGTTCGCCCTGTATACCTAATACTATACTTAAATTGTTTTCAAAGAAATGCATAATTTATTATTAATTGTAATTCTGAATTACTTTCCAGGTTGTGACAGTCAAACAAAATCAATTTAATTTGAAATTTGTTAAGTAAAGAAAACTGAATTTCATCTTCAAGTAGAAAAAAAAAATTATATGATTTAAACAGTACTAATTAGTATTACCTATAAAAGCCGAAATAAAGTGTCAGATAAACAATGAAATTGTTACTAAGCAGAAGATTAATTATTTTTTCAACCTAACAATGCTTTTTAAATATATATATATTGGTCTAGTCAAGTGATGGCTTTTTCACAACAGAATAATCCGTGTTTAACTAATTTTAAATGTAATTGTTCATAATTGTTTATAGAGTATTCACAAATATTCATTTAAAGTTTCATGTCTTTAATGTCTAAATCGACTTATGAAATTTATAACAAACACGAGGGTTAGCCTTGCATCTCGTCATTTTTCAAACATGGCGTCGTTCAGCTTCGTCGAGCGTCTACCAACTGGCAGACTCTCAAAGCACTTGGAACGCTTCTAGGCATATATATATATATATTAATATAATATATATATATATATATATATGGAAACATTTATGAGATATATCAAAAAGTAGAAAATAAAGAGCATAAGAAAAAACGTAATAAAAATATAAAAGAAAAACATGAAGACCGAATCTATAAAAGCTTATATATATATATATATACTCAATAAAACATTGAAAAATGATCCTACACACTGTAATTTTAACTAGAAACCTATTTCAAAATGTATAAAATCTTCACCACATAACACAAATTTTATATCAGAAATACTAAAAAGATGTTCAAAATATTGAAAAATGCGAAAATTATATATAGAATCAATTTTTACAATACAGTTTCAGTATGTTTTTACTTTTCAATTACCAAGTTACTTAAGAGTGTTAAAATATATATGCCTAAATATTTAATTAATTAAATATATTTACTTACCCTAAACATAATCAGAGACTTCACTGATATATTTTTTTCAAATTCTACAATTAAAATAAAGTTTTCTCTAATGTTCAACAAGTATAGGTCATTTTATACTAAGCATTTACATAATCTCAATTTCGTTTTCAATACTTACTATACATTTTATCTAATTAACTACAAACAACTGAGTTGAAATAACATGGAAATTCAAAAGAATTCGAATTTTAAGAAATAAAGCATAATAGACAGAGCCGGTGTTGTTTGAAGTAATGTAACTTAATTATGCGTCAAATAAAATTTTCTGTTCAAAGTACTTCAAATAATATTTTCAGTATTCTCTAATGAAGTTTGTGGAATTAGTCCTAAAGACACATTTTATTGAGTTTTAATCCTTGCTGTGTTGAAGCTAATTGACACGGATTCTATTTGGGATAATGCAGTTAGTTTGAAAATGAAGAACAAATTAGGAAGCTTAATAAATACTTTATAAACTCGATCTAAGATGAGCCATTCGATGGTGAATTGCGCACTCTGTTTTTGTGCCTATATGGATGTGGTGACCTGTCGCCACCCCTTACATTAATACCATTTTGTCTATCTGAAAACCCGGCTAGATGTGTTGGAGGAACTAAATGATCTGAAGACATTATTCCAATTAAAACTGATTTATTGATTCTTATCAATATTTAATGACAGACACAACACAATTCTAATTAAGGTATATAAACGAGAGTAGAGTGCAGAGGTGAGACATATACAAGCGAGAAAAATATTTCAGAATTTCAACTGAATCTAAGATAGCTTAAACGCGCACATTTACAACTACGTCGCACACTAATGATCAGATTTTACTTAATCAAAATTGCGGTATCTTGTTCCTTAATGCTGCAGATCCTTCACGGAGAATTTCAGGCACTCAATTTAGCTGGATGAATTGACAAAGACTCCCCACTCCGTAATAGTTAATTTTACTGCTTTTCATTCTTCTAATCCACTTCTCTTGGCGCACATCACCTATAAACCTCGCTTAACTTGTCAACAACTACGTCTCGACTTCTCACTTTCTTTCACTTTACTTTAATTAACTTGACTTCTCACTTCCTCCTACTTAGCTCTCTTCAACTCGCGAAAACAGAATTTACATAATATTCCTTATTTACATAAATCACGCTTGGCTCTCGATGAAGGTTGGTTGAAATGAATAATTTGATTTAAAGAGAAAAAGATGAGGTTAATGAAAACCCGTATAGCATCCGTCACATGCATTTTATCGACCTTCTAAATGCAGTTTGAATGATATGACCAATCAAAATCCCTAAATGAATAATTTGTAGAAATAGCCAAGAAATCGAATAAATTTATTTAGAAGTAACTCTAAAGCATGAAAATGTATACCCTTGTAATTATTTAAATTCACATTTTTTACAAAAACGCAAAAGGTTTCAAAATATTTGTCTAACAAGGGGAGAGCACGACTAAATAAAAACTTTTGGGGACGAGACTTAATGTAATAGCAATACTCCCTTAGGGTGTTCAACCCTCAATGTAATTCTGCAGAATAGGAAGTCAATTTGGAGAAAATAGCCTTCGAAATTCATGCTTAGCATTTACACAATTAAGTTTTAATTAACGTCAGAGTCACAGTTGTATAGATGGTAGAGTACATGATTACCACATAGACGACCAAGATTCAAGTCATGCGAACGGTTTCTTTTTGTTTTGTTTATTTTTTAAATTCATTTAATTATTTTTACAATTAAATAAATTTATTTAAAAAAGACTTACTAAATATTAAATGATACTTAAGATAATTATTTTGTATATTATAAAGTAAAATAATTACTGTTAGTATATAAATTATTATATTATATTTTATAAATAAAGTTATTAATAAATAATATTTATTATAAAAACTAGTCATAAATAGTTTTATAATATGAAATACAGTATATTATATATAAAATATTATTTATAATAATATATAAAATATATTATAATAATTATTTATAAAAATTATTTTATAATTAATATAATAAAAATAATATATAACTTATGGTATATATTATTAATTTATTTATTTTTTAATTATATAAAAAATTTAATGTCCCTTTTTTAAATAAATTTATTTAATTGTAAAAATACTTAAATTAATTTTAAAAATAAAACAAAAAAAAGCTGGTCCCGCGACTCGAACGTTGGTTGACCGCGGGGTATCAGGTGCTCTACCACCTGTGATTTAATTTCTATAAAAAAAATTATGGAGCTTCCTATTTTAATAGTTCAATAAAAATCTTGTTCATAAATTTTGTTCCTAAAGGTATCTTTTAAGTATCAGATTTCAACTAAAACCCACTAAGATTACGTTTAAATCAAAATTGCATTAAAAATTTTTATCATATAAATGCTTATTTTACATACATATACAGTCGATTCTTGATAATTCGAAGTTGGAGGGCGAATGAAAATGCTGGGAGAGAGGCTTATCAAGAGGGTAAGAAAAACTCCCAAAATATACGAAGATAAATTTTTTCTAACGCATATAAATTTTAAACTATGTAATAAAACAACAATTGTATAAGATGTATAAAATTACTTTAAAGTATTTTTAAAAAGTACATATCGTATATACAATATGAATATTATACAGAAGTTAAAAATCCTGTATTAAAGAATACATTTATTTAGTATTTCTCGAACAGGACTTTTTCACGTCCCACCAAATCTCTTCCATTCCTCATTGGAAATAAAATCGTTTCGCACCCTGTTTCCTCAGCCGATTTCCCCAACACAATTGGTTCTTCAAGGCAGGGTCCATTTAGGCTCATGCCCTATTTGGTACCACATGATATAAGTTACACAAATAAGGCATAAATAGTCATGTAAGTCCAATGCAAAAAACAAAATCCTACGCATCTCTTCTTCACAACAGCGGACTATCCTTTTTGAACACAGGTGTAGCAAGGCCACGTGTTAAACGAAAGATATGGAAGACTGGCAACAAGTGTGACGAGAACTGTTCGCTTGGAAAAGGAAAGCAATAAAAGTATCTTTTCGCCAAAGAAACCGGGAAACATCAAGAAGAGGTAACAAACAGATGGTCATCAAAGGGAATACGCGCAGAAACAATACAGCACAAAACATGTAAATTAAAACCTGTTAGACTCTAGATAATAAGTGTTCGAATTGTCGAGAAATTCATAAGATAACTTTGAATAATTGCGTGCTGTGGTCTGGCAAGCCACAGATTTTACTTCGAAATATTGAGTGTGCCAAAACGTATTTAGTTCGAAATATCAAGAGTTTTTCTTGGGGCTGAGCATGCACTTCGAATTAGCGAGAGGTTCGTTTTATTTAAGGTTTGAATTAGCAAGAGGTTCGTATTATGGAAGGTTTGAATTAGAGAGAGTTGACTACATATTTATTTTTAAAAATATTTTAAGCTTTTTAATGTTTTATGAGTATCACATATTTTTTTAATTTGTTTTACTTACCTTCTAATAAATTAATTCTAATATTTTTCTCGTATATTCTGAATTGTGTTTATTATTTTATTACAAAAGCATTTTAATAAAATTCCTGGGAAAAAAATTTGTGATCAAAATTTTATATTAATTTAGTTTGAAATATATTTTAATATGTAAAACAATCACAAGAAAATTCTTTTTACACCCCAAAAAATTGTACTTATAATAATTGTCAAGATTTCAAAATGTAAAAAAGTCTTATTAGTTCACTTTGAGATGAATGTCTGGTACTAAATAAGCAAGAAATAATCCATTTTTTATCATTAATTGAAAAAATATATTTTGAAAAAAAATAGATTATATACTTTTACTTAAATTCGTCTTTCATAAATGTGTATACTAAAAACCGATCTCACTTTACAAATGCATTCAATACTCAAGACAAAACTTCTTCAAGAATAAATCTAACAAATACAAAATATTAAGCACACGATTCTTCATTTATTACAGAATGTAAGCCTACTGAAAATATTTATATTTATTCTACTTTTTATTCAAATAATTATTATATAATATTTGAAATCTTTGTGGAATGTACTTTTACCTTAAATTTCATGTTTTAACTCCATATTTCATTTTATTTTTATTATTTTCTCCTAAGTTAAAATATCTTTTACAATATCATAATGAAAGATTGATTATAGGTTCTAATAGTATTTAATATTCTTAGAACTAAAACAGGAACTTTAATCATTCCAAGTATTATATATACCCTTTTTATTTAATATTTCTTAAAAAAATATCTATTCCAGCGAAATAAATACCTTTACGTTTAATTGATATTAAAAAAATAATAGATATAATCTCTCACAATCAGGTACTAGTTATTACTTGTCAGTATAATTTGATCTTCCATTTAAAAAGAATTGTTTTCATCAATTACCCTTCTCACACTATTCTTGAGTAGCTAATCTAACTGTCGATATTTCACACTCTCCAGAGATTTGCAAGCAAATCTACAGCTTTTATAAAAAGGGGCTTAGCGCTTTATAGAAATTACATTTCTTTCCTCGTTTTATTGGATTGTTTTCTAAAATTATTGCTCCCTTATTATAGCAAGTTGACTATAGTTAAGATAATGCAAAGAAAGAATAAAAGAAGTTGAGTATAAAAACTATTCAAATTACTGAAATTGAGGGCCTCCGTGATTTGTTTGAAAACCGGCATTTATTGAACTTTTTTCTTCCTTTTACTAAACATTCGTGTCCATATAACTTTGTGATGGTTAATTTTTTTAATAAAATTTACTCCGTATACTATGAGATATTTCTTCCCATATTTTGTTCCTTTTTGTTAATAATGACAAATATTGTGAAAAGTGACTTATTTTGTGTTTGCATGCTTGTATTCACCGAAGAGCCATAACATTATAAACACCAACTCAATAACACGCTGTACCAATTTTTGACAGAAAAACAGCTACAAGTCACCTTGGCATTGATACCACAAATTCTTGGTAGATGATTGAAGAGACAGGTAGCCTCAATTGTCTAAGCAGTGGTCAAGTAAAGTCGAGGTATTCCGACATAAAGATGTTTGATCTCTGAGCTGCCTTTCTAAGAAAATCCAAAAGTGCCCAATCAAATTGACATCCACTGGCTTAAGCAGCCAGAATGTTAATTGAAATTCAGCTTTATGCTCCGCGGACCCTCGTAACACAATAACTGTTTTGACATTGGACGCTTTCCTGCTGGAAGATTCCATATCCAGTTGGGCAAACATATATGACTGCAACTGATCTACAATTATGCTCAGATACCTATAATTTTCACGGTTACTGCTTTCAGAACTAAGAGTCCCAGTGTTACCAAATAGAACGCTCTCCAAAGCATTATACCACCATCACCAGTCTGTGTGATTGCTCCAACTGTTTGAATGTGAAAGACGTCACACCCCGACACAACCATCGAAATGATGAATAAGAAATCGGAATTCATCCAAACAGGAAACCTTTTTCACTTATTTATGGTCAAGTTTCAATGTTTCTGAGCTCACTCTAGATGTAGGTGGCAATGACGCTTTGCCAACGGAGGCCCACAAGTGGGACGTCTGTTGTGCAGTCCCATATCCATCAGTGTTCACTGAGCTGTGTGTTTCAAAACAAATGTAGTTGGCCCTGCACCATACTGGGCTGGCAACTGAATAACTATCTGCCACTGGTTTTGCTTTACAAAATGAGACGATTTCCGACGTGTTCTCTTTTAAATGATGTGTGGACATCCAATAGCTAGGTGTGTACTTCTGGTTTCACCATCATTTATCTACTTTGCACAAATACTAAAAACAAAAGAACAGGAACAACCTAATAGTCGTGCTGCTTTGGAGAAAATAGTTCCGAATCTTCGAGGGGTTACAATTCGCCATCTTTCAAATTCACTTAGACCAGACACCTTTCTCCTTACTCGCAAAAGTAGGTGGAAGAATGATAGCTTAATCTTTGAAGCAGCAGTTAAATACTACTCTCTCCTAAATAAGTCGTTTCCACGTCATCCAGATGAGTTCATTGAAAAATGTGGAACTGTTCATATAGTTTTGGCTCCACGGTGTATGTTAATGTAACTTCTACTTCCGGGTCCTTTTCACAAAAATGCTACATTTGAAGAAGATGACATTTTGATCCATGCTTCACCGGTGAAGCACAAAATCTACGATATAAAAATCTATTTGCTATTTTCAAAGTTTTATTCATACATATAATAACGCACATGAAATATTTTGTTTGTTTTCATTTATTTTAATGCCAATAATGCATTGGCGCTACATAAGCTAATCGGACCCTAATGGTGTAACTATATATATTTTAAATTTATTATGATTATTATTTTTATTACGAAACTATTATTTATTCTTCTTACTATTTACATCATATTTAAATTCTTTTCTGATTACAGTAAAATTCAAATATGGAATCAATAATCTTTTTTTAATAAATGTATGGTTGTGCTGGTATTTATCTAGTTTGTCTGTGACACATATCATACAAGACATTTTCTAAAGAGTAAATTTTATAAGAACTGAAATAGCAAGCTCGTTTCAATCATTTTGAAGTAAATAATCAATTCCCTATTGCAAAAGAAATAATATATAAAACGGAGAAATTCTTTCGAATCAAGATAAATTTGTAAGCAAAAGAGAATTACTTTTGCCTTCCCACCAACAATAACAGCTTGAAATCTTTGCATCATCAAGGTTAATTTCGATACATTATTTTAATGTTAAAAAAATGTTTTGATGCCAGACCACTCGTTTTCCATCTCATTGTAAAATCACAACAGGCTTGCAATGTCTTAAAACTTCCGTTGCACAAACAGTTCTTCCTATGGGATAGATTTTCAGTAAGATTTCTGTAAAATAAAAAGAAATGTATAAAAATATTCTGAAAGTGTATGTAAGAGTAGAACTTTTTTACAGACCCATATACAATCTTTTCCTAAGGCTAGAAGTTGCATTGTTTCGATATTTTAAGAAATTCGTTTTTTTTCAACCATCGGTTTTTCAAAGATATAGAAAACATTTCATCAAATAGTGTATAAAAATGAAGTAAAATCACAATCTTCCTTAACAACTATTTATTTTCCAAATTTCCAACAGTAATTCTTTCGAAGAAAGCATTTTATTTTCAAAATTAAAACTCAAAAAGAAGTTGAAATGATCATAACAATCAAAATATACATTTAAATTGCAATTCCTAAGGCAAAAGAAAATATTGTAGAAATGTAAGACGTCTTTAGGGAATGTTTTGAAAAAGATACATATCTCATACTCTTATAAAAGTAAAGAGAAAAAAACATGGTTCTAAAGGATGTATTTCTTGTAAGTTTTCTTTATCAAATGTAGAGATACGGTATCAAACTTAAAAAAATATAGACATTCTACTTTTCTTTCTAATGTTTTCTTATTTTCCTCTCAACATAAAAAAACAGACTTATACTACTGAAAATTTTTATAATATTTCCTTTCTATCACTGAAAATTAGCATAAAACTGAACTAGAAAACTAAAATTTGCATATTAATGAAAAAATATATTTATGAAATGAAAAATATTTTAATAACGTTAAAAAGTAAAACATATCGTAAAGATTAAAAAAAAACTTTTAAAAACTTAAAACATTGATCTTAAATACATCTGTAATATTTTTATGCTATTTTGTAGATTTTTGAGTAAAGGGGGGAAAATGGACAATATTTAAGGTATCCGACTACTTGTGACAACTTTTTTAAAAAGATATGAAGTTATAGGGATTTTTTGTGATTTTGGATTTCTTCAGTACATTTTAAGAAAAATATGCTAAAATTAAGAAGATAAAAAGAAATTATTATTACTAAAATGGGAAAAAATTGGTAAAATTTACAAAAAATAACATAAACGGGGCCCATTCTGTACCAAAAGTTTTTGAACAAATTTTCAATTTTTTAATTCTGATGTGTTGCTATGTTATTAAGTTTTAAAATGACCTTCAGGATAAGAGATATTTTAATTTATATAAAAACTAAATCACTGTATCTTAGTTCTTATATGAAATTGCTTAAAAAAATCGTGGTTTATATTAACATAAGGGACTGTAAATTTTGCAATAAAACAATGATTGATAAATCTGAATGTTAAATCATTTATACTGTTATATAAAACACACAAAAAATTTGAGTTAATTATTTTCAAAACTGTTTTAGAAATCACTGTCCCCGTTTGAGCATTTTCAAAAAAATACATTTCGAGTAAAACGCGTTTTAAAGTATGACACCTTGCTTAAAGTAATGGCACCTGCTTTTACTAAAACACTTGTAGCTTTTGTTCTAGTGAACGGAAAATAATAAACATGAAATTTTTATAAAGTTAATACAATGGTCTATAAAATAAAAATAAAAATTGTCAAATTTTGTCAAAATTCACAATTTTAAGGTAGTCGAATACCTTAAGGCATCCGACTACTTGCAATTAATTTTAATAAAATTAATTATAGTTTTAAGAAACTGGAAAACACGCTTTTTGCTTTATCGAACTAAAAGGTAAAAAAAATCTTTTTAAGAATAAAATGATTAACGAGAAAATTGATGTCGTCGGGGATAAAGCGTAAGGTGCTCTATATCAATTGTTGTAATTTCTTACTAGTTCTATTCCGAAATGCTGTTAACGTAAAAATGTAGTACGAAGCACCCCATTCTTTTACCACAATGACATCAATTTTCTCGTTAATTATTTTATTCTTATATTAAGAATTATTTTTTTACTTTTTAGTTCGATTAAACATAAAACGTGTTTTTTAGTTTTTTTTTAAAACTATAATTTATTTTTCATTTTTTTAGTTCAATCTACAATAAAAGAATGCATTTTTAGCTTCTTAAACTATCATTTATTTATTGATGAATTAATCTTAAATACGTCCTTTTTAGAATCTGGAATAGCCATTGGAATCCTATCAGTACGTCGATACGAAGTGGTTTGCAAAGTGTAGGATCAGCCACCTGAAGGAAATCTGGATGAGCTAAATTTGAATTATTTCTCACTAAAAAGAGCTCAATATTATATCTGAAATTCACATCAGTGTTAAATACAAAAATACACTTTTTGAATCGAAGTGTTTGTGAGAAATTATTTAATCCGGTGAGACCTCTGAATCAATTCTCAGCTGTTTTGGTAAAATGAAGCAATTAATTATGTTTCATTCCACAAATCCGACAACAGAAATTAGAAAAACAGATTTTATGTCTAGTTTTGTGGTTAGAACAGTGCTTCTCAAACTTTCCATATTTGCGACCCAATTTTCAGTTATAATTTTCATCGTACCTTCTCGTACAACAACAATGTATTGAATGCAATAATTATGTACTTCGACACTAAAGCCACAATGAGACTTTAATATTATAAGCTGCACATATTATCAATATATGCATTATATTTTGTATATGACAAGCCCATGGAAGTCACTAGTAGTTACTAAACTTTTAATTTAGTATTGATAAATCAATTATTAAATACTTTTTGCCGCACTGATATATTTATAAGTATCTTATATCAGTGTGAAAATTTATTTTATTTTTATCATTTCAGAATGTATTGTGTTTTGCTTCCTTTGGTAAATTAATAATTATTTTATATATAAATCTTTTATTTTGGACTTTTCGACATGCTCGCGCCCCCCACGTAGGGTTATCATGCCCCCAGGAGACGTACCCGACATTTTGAGAAACGCTGGGGTAGAACATAAATATTTTTTTTCACGTGCACGTGTCTTTTTTTTTTATTTTCATTTTCAAAGAAAAACCAGACTATTGTTTATATTATGGTAAGAAATTGCCGACGCAAATGTTTTCGCTTTTATAGGGTTGTAACTTAATCTTTTAGTAGCCAAATCTTGAAATGGGATCGAGAATTAGTCGCCAAATGGTATATGCAATTAGTCGCCAAATCTTGAAATGGTATATGGAATTAGTCGCCCAATCTGGAAACGGTATAATGAATTTGTCACCAAATCTGAAAATCGTTATTCCTGATGTCCTGATCAGGAACAAAATTATGGAATTATTGTATTGTCATCGGTCTTTGACAAATGTGCAAAATTTTGAATTAATCTGGCCTTTTAAAGCGGGTGAAAATCGTGTTCAAAGATTCCGTTACATACACACAAGTGAAACTTATACAAGCGTGATAGAAATGGAGATATGGAGAATTTTTTCTTGTTTTCAGATTTGTTCAGTTTATTTTAAGAAAAAAATGCTAAAATTAAGAAGAGAAAAATAAACTATTATTAGTAAAATGGGAAAAAATTGATACAAATTTACAAAAAATAACATAAACACGGCACATTTTGTACCAAAAGTTTGTGAACAATTTTTTAATTTTTCAATTCTGATGTTTGCTACGTTTATTTCATTTTTCAAATAACCTTCATGATAAGAGATATTTCAATTTTTAAAATAAGTAGAGAACTTTATCTTCGTTATTATACGAAATTGTTTAAAAAATCGGTGCTTATATTAACATAAGGGACTGTAAATTTTCTAATAAAACATTGATTGATATATCTGAAGTTTGAAACACTTCCACTATTATACAAAACGTACACAAAAAATTTCAGTTAATTATTTTCAAAAGTTTTTGAGCAATCGCTGTACCCGTTTGAGCATTTTCGAAAAAACACATTTTGACTAAAATGCGTTTTTCTTTACTAAAATGGCATCTTGCTTAAAGTAATGGCATTTGCTTTTAATAAAACATATAGTTTTTGTTCTAGAGAACGGGAAATAATAAACATGGTATTTTTATGAAGCTAATAATATGTGGTCTATATATAAAATAAAATCATAATAAATTTTCAATTTTTGGCAAAATTCACAATTTTAAGGTAGTCGGATATTTAACTTCTTAAATGTGTAGTGCATATCCACATAACGACTTCAATACGTAAAGACATCTACTAACCGAATAATTACAGCTGTTATAAAAAAACATCTACATTATTTTATATGTTTTTATTCTATATTTTGCTTACTTTATAGTAAAAATACGGTTCTATATTTCAGAAACTAGAAGAAAATGCAGAAAGTCTTTGCAAATGATTAGAAAAGAAACTATTAGAATCTATTAATGAAAATAAGCCCACTGATATTTATCTTGCCACATTCCAGCATTTTTCTCTTTTGTTTGTGTCAACACAGAAAGAATCTTCAGAAATCGAGCTTTGTTCTTGTATTAAATGTCAAGCAGAAAATGTGTTATCTTTTTTCTACATTCTTACTGAAGGATTAAATAAGCCTGATTAGAATTTCCGTCTGATTTTCTTAATGTTTTATGCGAAGAATTTTTTTATTTAACAATGTGACAGCTCTATTGGTGAATATATTTAAAAAAATGTCCTTCTTTAAGAATCGTTAACTGCAAAATGTTAGCCAAACTCAAATACTTTGGATAGTTTAAAAGCTATTATTTAATATCAGTGTTAGAATGATAGTTCAAAAAGAATGACAAACTTTTTATCAGCTTTTGTCTGTAATTAGCATAACTTTGAAGAAAAAAATTACAAAATAACTCAAATTAAAAAATAAACATTATGAATTCGTTCTTTTGGAAATTTATTTTATATTTATTACGAGAAAAATGATGCAAAGTTCAAATTCACATAAAAGCAATGAAATACTGAGATATACAAATGATTATTATTGAAGTAATTCTAATCATGTAGAAAAAAAAGGCCTCTCTGACTCTAAATGCAAACACTGCGTATTTCCCATCCGAAATTCACATTTGAATGTTTACTACTCGTAAGGAGACCATGTTATGTCCCACCAAACTCATGTTTAGCCTATCAAAAGGCTGTTTATCATTCCACGATATCAATATTTAATTGTTTGAAATATAATGACTGAAATACGAATATGGAAACAGTGGATTTATAAAGGCCATACAAAACGCCATGCGGCACCTCCCAAGAAGACAGACTGGTTGGCCTTTCAGGATAGAACAGCTAGAAATGCAGAATAGATACTTGCCAAGATGTCAAGTATCTGCGTGATCAGTGCAAAAATGGCTGGAACTTCACTGACTGCCAGCAAGAAGATCATTATTATTGCTTTCTTTGGCATTGCAGCCAAAATACTCGGGTCGATAGTGGTGCAAACAACCACAAAAAGGGGATACACAGAAGGGGAACAACGTTATATTTTCAGACGAGTTGTGACTCTGCATGTTGTATCTATAGATGAGTGTATCCGTTCCTGAAAGCACCAAGGACACTTGGCTTTATTTGCATACAGGCTTTATTGGCATACAGGCTTGACACTTGGTGCGAGATTATGGTTAGCCACTGCGCTATGACACAAATACATCTTGATCACTTAATCGGTAATATGAACAACCAAAGTTACAATTCTTCATGCCCAAACTTCGAGCCTCAGAGATGTCACATTCAACAAAGAAACGCAAGGTTGCATATTTCCCATTGCGCGTTAACCTGCATACAAACAAAGGTTCTTCGATTTTTGCCCTAGAGAGCAGATCTCAGAACTATGGAAATTATGTAACCATTGATTGCTCAGCAACTCCCCTCTAGATACTACTATTCATAAAGTGTTGCATTGATTTCAAGTTGTAAGGAATGACTTTCCTTTATCTGTTAGCCAAGCTAAATTCAACTGACCTATGCATAATAGGACAACAACAATTTTAGTGAAGGACGTTTGAAGCATATTTTTCCCGTGCATAGTAAATGTATCAATCCTTAAAAAAATAACGATTTACATCTTCATGTAACTTGAAATCTTTTTTAATGAAATGTGTTCCTTCTTTTATCAAAACACACTAACTACAGTAAATTTTAATTGTAATTAACAGTACTTTTTTTGTGCCAGATATTCTCTTCCTCTTTTCGACAATCTCTTAGAGACAAAGAAAGTGTGTACCAACCATCGTCTTGAATGACAGATTACTAGCAAAACAAGAACCAAAGATTCTTGCAAAAGTAATCGCATGCAACGTGTTTGGAATAACTTAAAAAAGAAACTTCAAAATGATTATTCAAATGACGTACTTTTCTTTCTTTATCCAATTTCTGAATAAAAAAGGGGGGGGGAATATAATACAAAGGGAAAAAAAGAATTTTTTTCTCTTTAAAGGTCTTTCATTTCCCCTCTTTCCTATTTCATGTAATTAACCAGCGTTCAATAAATAATTCATTTATTGAATAAAGAACTACTCTACCACAAATAATTAAAAGTAATGAAGTAAGTGAGAGCGTAGCTAATTACGAAAAAAATTTAACTTTATCACAAGAAAGGCTAAAAATTCTTCAGTTTTTATTTGCATATCACAAATATGTTTATGTGCTTCCATTTTTAAATATAAATTATCATTATATGTTACTTTTCATTTGACTACTTGGAAAGAACTTAAAAATGCCCAAAGAAAATGGAAAATAAAGCTAAAATTTAAATTAAGTAATTCCTACTGTGTGGTCAAAATATTATGATCACTTGACACAATTACGAAGATTAGCTGTTACTTATCGTTATTGCCACTAGAGGACGAAATAGCTATTAATATGGAATGCAAGAATTGTGAAGCACTGTGTTGCTTGTAAAGAATTAGAGAAAAACATAATTTAACAGTGTTTGAAAGCAAGATGTTTGAAGGTGTTCTAAGTGTCGGAACAAGTATCAGCAAAATGGCTGTATTTGTGATATGTCGACAGCAGTAGTTACTAATGTTTATAGAGAGTTGATTCCCAAGCAGAAATCCGGGTCTCAACATTAGTCTTGTGGTCGTTGCAGGCTTCTGAAAGTACGCTCGAAAAGGAGAATTAAGAAACTAATCCAGTCCAACAGAAAAGCAACAGTACTTCAAATTGTGAGGAATGTTAGTCAAAGAGCAACTGCAAATGTCTCTGAACGAACTATTCGCCCCACATTACACCGTATAGTTATATAGTAGCCAACGACCTGTTCTAAATCCACTACTATTAGCCTTGACCGAGAACAGACGTCTCCAGTTCGCAGAGAAGCTCAAGGAATGGACTGTTTTCCGATTAATAACGTTTCCATCTACACCATGTAGATGATCGGGAACAAATATGGAGAAAAAAAAACGAAAGCTCGGACCTTACCTGCATTTTTTTAACTCCACAAGCTGGTATTATGGTTCCGGGATGTTTTTTTGGTTTTGCATGGGTTTTTTTATTCGCGTGGAAGAAGGTCTGAATGCCTAAGAATATTAAGTTCTAACGCAGGTTAAGTACGTCCTTTTATATTAATAATGTACTCTGCCAGAGATTGATGCATTAGGCAGAAAATGCTCTCAGTTGTACAGCTACCATTGTTCTCAGATGGTTCGAAGAGAAAAATAGAAACTGTACCTAGCTTAATTTCTCCGCACAATCACCGCATCTCATTCCAATACAGAATTTGAGGGATAAGATCGAATAGGGCATCTGGGAGCTGGATCCAGTACCATTCAATCTGAAGGCATTGGAAGGTTCAGTTCATCGGATATGGTCTCAAATTCTTCATACCACATACCAGTAACTTATTAAGCACATACCAAGAACAATCCATGCAGTATTTAGGGCAAAATGTGGTCCAGTATTATATGGAAGGGGTGGTCAATGACAGTATGCAGACTAACTCTTCTACCGAATATAACTACGAGAACTAACTTCAGATGAAAATATTTTACTTTTTAAAGTATTTTGAATTGATTGATACTAAATGCATCATTTGATATTAGTTTTATATTTGTGACTATTATTATTATATTTATATCTTGTGTTTTGCTTTAAACATGGTCTTAAATGTGTAAAAGCGTTCCACATGAACACGTATTTGAAGCAATTTTTCTTTCAAGATCCTTTCGTGCAATTTCCACTCAGTTTCCATAGAAACGGCTTCGAACAACTTTATCCTACTGAGCTGAAAGATTGCTCAAAATTCTAGACAATGATATTCTTCGTTTCCCAACGTCATAAAGAAGATGGCGGTAAAGATGGCAGTCTCAACCTCGTCAAACGCATCAGAAATAGTGTATTATATTAAAAACAAAATGGAGCTACATTTTTGTTTACTACCATCAAAAAACTCGAGTGGAATAAAAGAAATAATATTTGATGTTTGTTTTTCGAAGCAGAAAAATAAGCGAGTAATTTTTCGATATGAAGATAGAACCCGGCTGACATCAGAGTCTGTCATTTTGCTTACGGCAACCTTTTTTCCTCACAGCTGCTCGAAAAATTTCTCGAAACTGTTGTTCAAAAGAGGCTCGTGTTGTTCGAGTATGCGTGTTTGATAAGGCCTTAAGATATCTTATTGTTATTTGTGCATGAAAGTACATATTCCGTATTTATTAGAAAGCTATAATAAATATTGTAAACTTTTTTCTTTGCCCATGCCACCAACGCCATTAAAACAATCTAAGCATTTTAAAAAAATTTAGAAGTAGTCCGCACCCCTAAAAAGTTTGATCTCCCCTGCCTTAGATGAATAAATACACTTGATGTTTATGAGGAAAAAAATTTTAATATTTGAATATAAATTTTTAGTTTTCGCATTTTAGAATTCTGTTTTGTATTGTTATGTTCAGCTCCAATGTCATACAGTGTAAATAAAAAATACCTCAATATACTGAGAATATTCATAATTGAAAACACATTTGTCTGCTTCGAGTATAAAAAAGAAAACTTGGAACACATTTCCTCATTAAAAAAATAAATATATTTATATCATCTTTCATAGAATGTTCTGATTTAATTAATTTAGATTTTTGAATATATTATCATGAATTGCACATTACATTTTGGTGTTTAAAAGGTTCCCCTATTTACAGTAAGCTTTAAATTAATTTCGATTCTCTTGGCCTTCATCAATGTTTGGATATAGTTTTAAGGTAACTGACTGCGCTTAGAGCCATAATTTAGAAGATTAAAAACTTTTAAATGGATAATATTTTGATAGTTCGTGTCAATTGAATTAGAAGAAATCTATAAAATTATTTTAGGAATATTTTTACAAATGAAATTATTAAATTTCAAATTTTGGCAAAAAATGAAAAAAGTGACATATTTTAAAAACATTCTCCTTTCAAAGAAAAATAGTTTCTATGATAATAATATTTTACTTACACATGGCTAAAACCTGAACAGAGCCTGAACTAGTATTTTTGAAATGTATAATTTAGAAGCGGATTTTTTAACATTTTTTAACGTAAGAAGGGAAATTTTAACACAAAAAATACCCGTTATTATTTCTATTGTTCGTAATTCTAAAAGTATCTTTTTTACCCTTATTTAGTTCCTGTATATAAGTTCGAGTAATATATAGGCAAACTCTTATTATCCTGGAAGCCTTTTTCATAAAATTATAATTTTTTTTAAAAAAATATGTTATTTTTTCTTTATTTTTCGCATACTCTTAAATCAAATTTAAGTAAGCATTCTATTTCAACTAAACAACATATCAAAAAGTTATTTATTTAAACATTTTTCAAAAAAGTATATGTTAACTTAGCTAGATAAATAAAAATTGTACATGTGGATTAATTTTCAATACATACATGTGTGAATACCGTTCATATAAAATTAATACTAAATTATGCATTACTTTATTATACATTAAGTAATTAACATTTACTTTAAGACTACATTCAGAGATTAAATAAAATGTTTGACACAAATGATACATTTGGAGTATTATCGAAAATTCCACAAGCCATTTTACTTTGTAACAAAGCTTCATTTTGAAGTTCTCATAATGATTAGTCATATGTATTCTTTTCGCATGACAGGAATTCATTTCATCATATCGCCTCAGAGACGTCATATTGATGCATTTTATCAGATAAGCCCTAACTCTCAAACTTTGTAATGTAATTGAACGATGTGAAGTGATCCGTAGCCCGGATATAATAAGGTCATGGAATTTCCAATTAACTTCGCATTTACTAGATTAAGCAACTGCCAAAATGCAATTTGATATCAAAATCTAATATTCTGCTCTCATCTGAGCCTATGACATTCACTTGTGTTATGACATAACCATTGCTTTTGAAATACTCTTCTTCTATTAATAAAATCTCTGTGTTACACATATTGAAAGTAGGGAAATTTGTCAAACTCTTTTCCAAAGTATGGAATGGTACGGAATGTAAAATGTTTAGTTTCAAATAGATACAGTTCAGTTAAATGAAGATAAAAGTATTTAATAATATAAAAGGTATTAAAATAATATCAAAACAGATTTATTATGTGCACAAAGAAACATTATACAGACTACTCACAAATAATGAATTTAAATAAGGAATTTAGTAGTATTCTTTTTAAAAAATAAATTTTAAAAATATTAAATGTGTCTCGTGCTTAAGAATAATAACTCAAATATAAATTGATTATACAAAATGGACACAGATTCAGTCTTTCTTTTTATTGTTATAAGCAAATTTTTCTATCTGATGCCAGTCTAAGAAGAGTATGAATTGTAAATTCTCAAATGTTTAAAGACAAATATTATTTCCAGAAGTACGCTAATTGTACTTAAATGTTGCTAAAATAAACCCAACTGATTATTTAAACATGGTAGCAATTTGAATTCTCTAATAACAAATTACGTTATCAGGAAAAAAGCAAATGTACACCGCACACACATACACACACACGCATATATATATATATATATATATATATCAAAATTCTCAAGAATATGTTTACAATAATGAAATCAAAAAGACTTATAAAAGTAAAACTAGAGGGAATAAGACTAAAAGGTTAAGTAGAGACGAAAATGTTATTTCAA
The DNA here is from genome assembly GCA_019973975.1 of Trichonephila clavata. Lineage (NCBI taxonomy): Eukaryota > Metazoa > Arthropoda > Arachnida > Araneae > Nephilidae > Trichonephila > Trichonephila clavata. The sequence continues at coordinate 18,736 of BMAO01036522.1, read as the reverse complement.
AAAGCATTAGTGATATATGTAATAGTTTCGAGAACAATTTTAATATATAAAGCACATTAAATCTTTCGTGTTTGGATTAAGTAAGACAGAAATATGTATTACGGAAAATATACTAAATTCAGATAAAATTATAGATAGTCATGCTTTACATATCATAAGGGACATTCACAAATTTCTGAAGCATAAACATAAAATAAAAGTCAATGTAAATAAAAAATATCAAACAGAATATTGTACATTATTATATATGAATAAATCTTATGATAATATTAATTTTTCTAGCATTTTTAAAAAATACATATCAACTTTCCCAATTCAAAATATCACTATTAAAAATGCTTTTAAATGTAATAAAAAATAGGTAGATCAATTTTTAACTATAATGCGCCTATAAAGCAAGAAAATTTAATATGTTATTGTAATGAATTAAAGAATTCAAAGATAATTATACCAGCATGTTATTACTGGTGACTCAATATTGTAAAAGACATAATCTTAGAAATATAATGAATAAAGGTACTGGTTTTAGACTTATGATTTCCAATAATAATAAAATTATCAAAAATCAGTAATATAATGATATTGAGCAATTCATTTACAAAATTGCTATTAAATATTGTATGCCTATAGAGGCATTCACAGAAGTTAAATGTAACATTACACAACAGATTAATAAATATAACTTTAGTACAGATAATAACATCCTTTTTAATGATATTAAAAATCAGATTAAAAAATTACAAAATAAATTTATTATAGTTTATATTGATAAAGTGCCTGGAAATTTTGCCTTCATTTGTAAATACTATTATAGTTTAATGCTCAACAAACATTTTGAAATAATACAGCTTTTATTAGGTCATCAATTTCTGATAGAGAAATAAATAATCGAATTTTGGCTTTTCATAAACAATTAAAAATACAAATTAATAATAATTTTAAATTTCCACATGTATTTCTTACTCCTAAATTTCATAAAGACCCAGTCAAGTTTAAAACAGTTACTAATGGTTATAATACATATATCAGCAAATCAGGCAAAATTCTACATGAAATGTTACAAGATACAATAAATAATCTAAAAACTTCAGCCATTCTTAAAAATAGTACAGTACTTATTGCACAAATTAAAGACAAAAAGATATTTTCAGTATTTAGTTTAGATTTTGAAGATCTTTTTAACTCAATTAATATTGATGATATGATAAAAACACTTGTAAAATTACATAAAGATAATTTGTTTAAAAATGTCAAATATGATAGATTTGGTTCTCTACTTAGGTTAGTTCTAAAAGAGAACTATGTTTATCATAATGGTAATTATTCTATCAACAGATTAAGGGTCTACCACAAGGTGGCCCAGCTAGCAACTGTCTTGCCAATTTATATTTACATTATTTTGAAAATAGTTTCACAGACAACTTAGAATATTACTTTTTTCGTTATATAGATGATATAATCATTTTTGGCAAGCAAGACAACTTTAAACCTAATATTAATTTTTATTCACAATATCTTAATTTATTACAGAAAAATAGTAACAATTATGAAGCAAATTTTCTTGATATAGAAATTAAATTAAAAGATAGTAAAACAGTTACTAATATTTATGATAAACAAGAAGACTTTAATTTCAATATTATTAAAGTACCGCATTGGGAGAGTAATGTGCATGTATCTATATTCAGAAATATTGTTATTAATTACACACTACGCAATAAATTTCTAGTTTGTAATAAATCAGAAAAAAAATAAAAAAACTATAAACATTTTACTAAATACTGTTTAATTCAAAACTATATCCAATTTTAATTTTATTAATATATATTAAAATAAAGAAATTCTAAATAGTAAGGATTAAATTTCCATAGTTTTAACAGGTTAATATTATAGATTTATTATTCTTCCTAGATTGTTTTAAATACCCCCGATTTCTAGTTTTAGATAAAATTACTTTTTTTAAATATATTATAACTTTTAAATCATATTAGAGTCTAAGATAATGGTAGTATGTTTACAATTCTTATTTTATTATTTCTATTCTTTTCATACTTTTGCTAAGTGCTATTTTTCAGCCATTGCTTTGTTTTGAAATTCTATTTGGGTCCAGAATCTGGCAATAATTTGTTTATTGTACTCAGATTTAGCGCGACTCTGCATTTCTGTATGCACTTTTTAGGTAAGTTACCTTTTTCTCATAATGGATATAGATTTCCTATACATTATTTCCAATTGGTTTTTGCTCGGTATTATTAACAGAAAGGGGGAAGGTTGGCTGGCCAAAAAACATAATCATCCCCACTTTTATACAGATAAATTTTTTTAAGATTAATTTTTTTTGTATACAAGCTGTCCTTAGTCAGCAATGTTGATAATACTGTAGCATCCATTCTTTTATATTTTACTCTGTTATTTCAATTTTTCATATCTCATTTTAAATTCTGTTGTTTGGTTATCTAGCAATTGATATTCTTTTAAGTATTAATCGTGTTAGTTCATCTCTCCCTTGTAGAGAAATTTTGATTATATATATATATATACTGAGAGGTATATAATGCATTCTATGCTCTTTAAGTGTAATTTTGGCTAGTAACACCTTAGACAGCATAATTTGTGAAGTACTTATTTCTTTTATTTGTCTTATCATTACCTTACTCTTGTTGCATACTTTATAAAGTACCATCAATTGAAGATTAGAGAAATTCTATAGAAACAAAAATAAGTAAGAAAAAAGACAGCTTTACAACTTCAAACAATTTGAGTCAACGGCTTAACACTTAGTTTTGACAAATGAAGAATACCTTAAAGTATGAGAAGCAGAAAAAACCTCTTCAACTTTAAGCTTCTATTAACTTTCAAAATAATTGCTTTTAATTAGCTAATTTTTCCCATCTGTAGCATTGTATCAGCTACAATTAATTTTTTGTAAGTTCATTAATTACCTTGATCTTTAATTTTGCTATTAAATTGTTAATATGTGTAGAAACATCTCAGAGTGTGTTATCATAGCAAGGCAACCGTATTAAATTTTTAAATAAGAAGAACGCGCGTTTCTGAGCTAATTAACTTTCTCAAGTAATTAATAAATTAAGCAGATTACTAAACATTGTATCCTCGAGCAATATAATGTTTTCTTAAATAACGCTCTTTCTAGAAACTTTAAGCTGATTAAAAATTGTATATGTTTCAGTAGCAAATGCTGTATCTATTTTCGCCGTTTATTCTAAAAGGCAATTAAAAAAAAGCAATATCTTTTTAATGCTGAGTAAAATTTAATTTTATATTCGAGGGAAACTTTTGAAAGTTCAAACTTTTGTATTATTCTTTTTGTTGGTATCCTCAATGTTTCTGATTACGTAATGGATGCTTCTTTGAGTCAAATTTCTTTGGGAAATTTCATTCTCTACATATTTTTAAAAACACTTGAGCGATGATAAAAAAAAACTTGAATATTTAAATGGGATAATTTCGGATAAAAAATATAAATACGGGAAGTAAATTTCTCAATATACATATAATAATGTAAATATATAAAATCGCATTTTTATTCGATCAAAAACAAGTTTACTCAAATAAATATTAAGGAAATAAATTTATAAATGATCATTGTAAGATTTGCCGGACTTAAAAAACTATATAGGTGGCGCTGCCATCTGAATCGAGAGAGAACTTTATAAAATGGAGGAGGCGAAAATGGCGGTTACGACCTGTAGTATCGAAAACAAAAATGGTACGAAACAAAAGTTCGATGTTTAGTGTTAGTTAGTTTTAAATTTTATATTAATTGTGCATGTTGTGTGGCTGTTAAGGAACAATAAAAATAATTAGCTATTAAAGATGGGCTGACTTTATTTGTGACTGGTAACTAATGAAACCTCAGTTGAAAACAAAGAACCTACAACGTCGAGAATATATCATTCTCATGTACACGAGGTAGGTTTCAGAAGTTTGCAAGCTGAGCTTGTAACATGAAAAGGTTTAGCAGTACAGCGACTACGATAACGTTTCTGTGTCACTGCGTTCTTCCCCTTTTCTAAAAAAAAATCTTGTCCCAAATCACTTGGTCACAGACTCGCTACGGCTTCGTATTTTGTTGGTGGATGCATTTAGTAGTCGGCGATATCAAATTTTGTGTTAGCTTGAGAAAGAGTGCTGTTAACGCGAACGCAAGATTTTGAATGTCATCGACCTTTCGGAGAAGGCAGAGGCAGAGTGTCAAAAACGACGAACACTCTAGACGTCCGCAGGCTTCCGCACCGCTGAAAAACATCGAAACGGTTTCTGTGGTGGTACGTAAGAACATTCTTCAAATAATAGTGCAAATAGCAGAATCAGTTTGGGAATCTCTCCGCTACATGTCAAGGGACACATTGATTAAGGTTCTTAACACGCATAGGGTATATCAACACATCGTTATTCGCATGTTGAAGGAAGATTAAAGGGAACGGCCGTTTCGAATTGAAACGGCCGAAAGCAATCTCGCCAGTTGACAAAATTTATTCTCTACTTGGCAGAATTGTTACTTTAAACGAGAAATTGAGTTTTTCATGCGGTCCAATCCAAGAAAGCATCGGCAATGTGGAAATTTCCTCTCAAGCTGAAATTCAATCAATATCACTCTAAAGCAGGGATACTCAATCTTTTTTTCTGCTGGGCCGCATACATATGGCAGCTATTTCACTGAGGGCTGCATGCATATGTTAGCAGTTTCCCGCGGGTGCATCATGAGGATAAAGGAGGGGTTGAAATGTGGAAAATTGATCAAAATGTTTTAACTCCTGAGTTGCTTTTTTTAATTATAATTTATTATTTTTTTTACTTGCAATGAATTAGAAGCATTTAAGAAACACTCCTTTACAATTTCTGCATCAGTAAACGGTTTCATATGTGATTACCAATGATATAACAAACTTCATAATGTCTTTGCTACCACTGTGATATTACCAGTGACAAAACACTTTGTTGCTGTTACAAAATTCATTCAAGAAAGCCTATTTATTAACTTTTGAAAGAAATATTCGAGGTAAAGTGTCATTAAATTATTTATGTTAATTGGTATTTTTTTAAATACAGCTCTTTTGTGACAAATAAAACAATTACTGATCCATGTTTGTTTTTCACTATTAAATAGTCAAACTCCCAATCGTCTTGAAACGATATACATTCGTTGGATATTTTTCGCTTGCAAAGTATGAAAGATAGTTAAAAATTAGTTCCACCCATAAAACTGCCACTACTCCACTGTTGTCTGTTTTCACTAACTATAACCTTCGCAAACAGAAAAAGAATATAAATTCGCACTCGTGTGACATTGACAACAAAAAAGCTAACGTTTATATATTTGATTACTTCACATCAAATTTTTAATAAATTGTTCTTAAATAAGTGAATTTTTCAGAGCAATAGGCACTGACTTAAAACGACTCGTTGGGCCGCAGGTAAAGTATCTCTGCTGTCATGGTAGAAGTGTTCTTCGATATTCAGGGCATTGTGTGGATCAGGAATTTATTTCTTATGAGATGCACAGTGAGCAAAGAACTCTATGTATACATTCTACGTTGTTTGTGTGAGTTGACTTACAAGATGAGAGCAAAATTGTAGGCTGAGCAGTTAGGGGTGCTGTTGGATGACAATGTTCCTGCACACCGATACCTCCTCGTCACTGACTTTCTTACAAAAAAAGAAGACGACTTTTTTGCCACAGCCTCCTTACTCTCCTGATCTCACCTTCTGTGACTTTAGCCTATTTCCTGAACAGGCACATCATTCGCATGATCGTCGATTTCAATCTGCAGATGAAGGTTAAAGTGCATCGCAGTTTGAATGAATGGACGAGGCTAAAAATGGATTCCAGAAATGTCTCGATGAACTTCACAAACGATGGCAAAAGTGTGCTGTGGCTCAAAGGTCTTATTTCGAAATAGAATGTGTTTCAGCAATTTAACTGGTAATATTTTTTTTTAAAATATAGAGTAAGTCCCGTAACTTTTGAATCGTACTTCGTTTTTGTACAGGGGGGGGGGTTATAACTAAAGTGGTGATTTCAAAACGCTCTAACTTTTAAACTGCTAGTCAAGATGTCTTAATATTTTACCAGAATCTTAGGCAATGGGTTTTTGTTTGGAGAAGGAAAACAAACTAGTTTAGTTTCGAAATATTTCAATAGAAGGTGCTGTCAGAGGGGGGGAGGGGGGTATATATATGTAAATTTTTGACTGCTGTCTACGGATAGATAAAAAATTAAATCTATTTCTTTACGAGAACACTGATGTTTATATATGCAGAGGACAAAAGACAACACATTCAAACATAAAAAGGCTGGGTATAAATAGGTTTCTTGGACAGAGGCGTCTCGATAAACTATTGAATAAATATTAATGGAAGACAAAGGACACGACCCAACTTGTCTGTTTTCTTCAGCAATCATTTTTTTATTTGCCTCAATTTGCAGTAGTGAAAGCATTCGACCTGACTCGTTGGTTTCCTTACTCGCTAATCCGTTCACTATATGTATGAATTTTTACATATGTATTTCTGAATATGTTCACCATGTATGAATCTATATATATATATATATATATATATATATATATATGGGGGTTGTTTGTGTGGGGTGAGGGTGTAATAAATTGTAATAACTTAAATTAATACTAACTCACATATTTCGCATCTTTTATTATTAACATTAATTTATGAATATTAAAACAGTAATTCGAAATGAGTCTCAATTTATCTTTTTCTAAAGCATTAAAAACTTTATGTTGGTATATTTATTACGGAGCCTTTAGACCTTGAATTATTGCTAGATTTATTGGCAATTCCAAGAGATACATTAATTGTTTTCATTCTCCTTACTAGCCGGGATTTAATATTCCCTAAACAAAAATGCCATTTATATAAATAAGAAATTATTCAATTTGCCTAAACGCGTGACTGTACTTTTTATAATTCGTTCGTAAGTGCTACTTTTCAGCCATTGCTTTGCTTTGAATATATATTTGGGTCCAGAATCTGGCAATAACTGGTTTATTGTAAACTCAGATTTAGCGCGGGTTCTACGTTTATGTATGCAATTTTTAGGTAAGTTACCTGTTTCTCATAATGGATTTAGATTTCCTATCCATTATTTTCAATAGGTTTTGCTCAGTATTATTAACAGAAAGGGGGAAGGTTTGCTGGCCACAAAACATGTTCAACCCCCCTTTTATATAAAAAAAAATTATATACAAGCTGTCCTAAGTCAGCAATGTTAATAATACTGTAGCATCCATTCTTTTATATTTTTATATTTAACTCTATTATTTTATTTTTTCACATTTCTTTTTAAATTCTGTTGTCTGGTTATCTTGCAATTTCAATTTTTTTTTCAGTTTTCATCATGTTTATTCATTTTTCTCTTGTAGAGAAATTTTGATTATATATATAGTTACAGTGAAATGAATGGATATGTGCTAAAATAGAACGTGTAAAATGGTAAAATGTTAGCAATTTTCAACATATTTAGTCCATGAAATGCTTGAGAAGAAAAAAAGGAACAGATAGTTATTAGCAATGAGATCTTTTTAAAAATTTTGCCAAAATCAGAAATTATTTTTCATACTATTGTCTTTGAAACGTTGTCTTATATAGATGCTGTATCTGTAATTGCATCCAAAAAAGGAAAATTATTGTTTTGAAATGATGCCACATTTTATAATATCCATTTCATTATTTATTCTTCATATCTAAATTCACATTTACTGAAAAGTTCTCTTTAGAACACAATAAAACCACGTCTTTGTAGAATCAGAATTTTTCTCCAATATTATGGGCTAATGAGATCCATGAACTTTCTTATAAAATTTAGTCTATAAGAATTTTAGCATAACAAAGTAATATGTCCAACGCAATATTTTGAAAAAGGTTAAACAGTTTCATTAAAATTATTTTTAGTAAATCACAAAATAAATCCTTTGTACTTTTAAAAAGTGATTATTCGGGTATATTCCTTTATTAAACAGTGATTAAATAAATCAAATTTGGGTGTAATTTATTTGAATTCATTGATTATGTTTAAAAATGGGTTTAATTATCATAGAAAAAACAACTAAATTAAGTTGCATGAATATTTAACAAGGAATAAACTTATAAAAAGTTATATTTAAAGAAGAAATGAAAGGTTTTATATAATCCATATTATAATGAACAGAGGTTTTTAAATGCTCTTGGTTTTTCATAATATCCTTCTTATTCTATCTCAAAAATCCATTTATCGTGATTGACTGTTGGTTATATGGTCACAAATTCGTGAATGGTATTGTTTCTGGTGAGTCTTAGTTTCGAAGTAGAGGAACTAACACATGTTAAGTCTGCCGAAGCTGGAAGTCATTCAAATTGGCTTGGTATGATGTTTTGTAGAGTGGGAGGCCGGTCTGTATCGTTTACACCAGAGGTGCTCAACCCCAGGGTTGTGGACAGGTATCCGGTGATCAAACAGTGCTAAGCCACACAAGGAACTTTAAATTATTTACATTTAATTTACTGCGGTTTATTTCATTCAGGTGTGTGTGACATTTTTTAGAAATCACTTTATATTCATTTTTGTTGTAACTTAATTTCATTCTGAAGACATGTTTAAATACAATTAAATTAAAATTATTATATCAAAACAATCTATAATATAAACAAGCAAATTCCTCCCCCCCCCACCGCACACATAAATACACCTCAGTGGGTCGTGGTAAAGTTATCAAACGTTGACCGATCCGCGGCGATAAAAAGGATGGGAAGCACTTGTCTACACTACATCACCACGGTAGAAGTTTAGAAGTTCGTCACCAATTCTCTAATTTAGCTTCGAAACTCGAGGTTAAAATTTAAAATAAAATAAAATAAAAATTTTTAAGAGGAATGTATAAGTATAAAAACGGTAAAATGATACTTGTGTGTTTTATTTTCTTCACTAAAAATATTACAAATAAGGGATATTCGTAGCATCAGATAAATCTTGGATTTCTGAAGCAAGTATAAATACTACTCCTCAAAACATAAATGTTTCTTATTACGAGGGCTGATTGATAAGTAAGGTTTCCAATAGTATAAAATAAGTTTATGACAAGATAAAATAATAACAAAGGTATCAGAATGAAGGAGATTTATAACTTACATTGTAAACTCATTTCTGATCATAGTCACAACTTAATTACACATTTGTTCAATCGTTCTTTCCTTTTCTTCATTCGATCCATGAAGAAAGATTCTTGTTGGCTGCGTATCCATTTGTACAAGGCTGCTTGAACTTCGGCATTTTTTTTGAAAAACTTTAACCTTTAAAGGTTCTTTTTAATTTTGTGAACAACTTAAGTCTAACGGTGCCAAATCTGGGCTGTAAGAAGGTTGTGGAACCACTGTGAATTTCAGTTTTTCCATTACGTTCTGTGTTTGTGCACTGCAATGCGGTCTTGCATTGCCGTGATGCAAAAGAAAAACGTTTCTTTCCGGTCTGATTCTACGGATTTGTTGCTTGAGTGATCTTAATGTGGGGCACAATACCTGTCGGAATTCACCGTCAATCCTTTAGTCAGAAATTCAGTGTAGAACACACCACTTGCATTATAAAAGATGGGGAGCATGACTTTTGTTGCTGACATTAAAGTTTTGAATTTCTTGACACTCGGAGAACCAGTATGACGATAATCCATGGATTGTCTCTTCTTTTCTGAGTCATAATGATGAATTCAGATGCCAAAGTTCAGACAGCAGTGCGCAAATGGATACGCAGCCAACCAGAGTCTTTCTTCATGGACGGAATGAAACAATGGATAGAACGATTGAACAAATGTTAGCTAGTAGAGGTGACTATGTTGAGAAATGAATTTACAATATACAAGAGTAATAAATTTCTTTCATTCTGATACCTCGGTTATTATTTTAACCTGACAGAAACTTATTTTATACTATTGGAAACTTTACTTATCAACCATCCCTCGTAATAATTGAAAGCAGTTAATAATAATGAATACTTAACTTTTCCTAATCTATTTATGTTAAAGGTTTGTTCATAATTACTTATGTATTAAATCACTAAACATTTCTCTTTAAAAATGCAATAAATACATGTTTTCTTTCTTTTTTCTTTTTTTCCAGATAAGAATTGTAAAAATACACACAAAAAAGACAAGGAGACCTTTATATTGTTTCTGACTTATTATCATATTTTAACATGTCATATAATTTTTTTTTTTTTGAACTACAGAGATTAAATGAATTGGTATTTTTATTGCAATTTTTATGAACAAACTACTTTTCATACCGTCTTAGAAACCATAAAACTTTCAATTTGTACAAACGAAAAATAAATAAATTTTTTAAACATTTTCAGATTTTTTATTATGATTAAAACAATAGCTTTCTTTGTTTCGTTTTTTAATAAAAAAGATGTAAAATATTTCACCTTTCTTGATACAGACGCGAAATTCTTATAACTACTAAAGTTTATCAACTTGGTGAAAATTAAAATAAATTCAAAGTGCTGAAAAGTTAAACTTTGTTTCTGTAAAACGATTCCATTTTCTTATAGCTTTACGAAATTATTCTGAGAACTATCCTTTCTAAAAATTAACTAGATTAGAAAAGCAGGACATTTTATGTGTTTTGAGTGAAGCAGGTTTAACATGGAGTTTAATGGCAAAAAAGGCACGTAATTTTTTCTCAAAATTATTTGAAAACAAAAAACATTCATTTTACAAACTGTCTTACATAACCTGAAGATATATTCAATATTTTTGATTACGTTTGAAATTCAAGGCGTGAAACTTAAAATCATTCCATATTTTGTTGACTGATCATTTTTGGTATGAGATCTAAATATTTGAATATTTTTATTGTTAAAATTAATACTCTGCCCTTGAGTCTTTATGTTCGAAAGTGAATTTGGACGAAATTCAAGTGTTTTCAATTTTACGAGTAATTCACTGATGGAAGCATTAGAGCCTTTATATTACTATTTTAAAGAGTCCGTTTTTTTTCAATGATATTAATATTTTACTTACTTTTTGAAGAAATTAAAATGCTTTAAAATATTTGGCATAAATCTAGTTTCATTATGTACATACATTCTTGAATCTTAATGGATTGTTGGCCTGATAATTCTTAAGTTTGCACACTATATCTTGTGAAACAAAATATTTCAGTGCAATTTTCGAATCAGGAATAAAACAAACTGAATATCGTGAATTTTTGTCATAAGTCTTAATGAATATTTTGGTTTATAGGAAGACACAAAAGATAGTTGGAATTGAAGATCTTTTCTTTTAATATCATACACATTATTTTAAAAATCTCATATGCATCTATTCGTATTTATTGCATTTAGTTCTAAACATATTCATATGTATCAAATGTATGCTTAGAAGCCAAAAAACTTTAATATAAAAAGTATCCCAAAATAAATGCAAGATTTCAATTAAATAAAAAACACCGTTTTTTTCACTTAAATTGTTATTTATTTTTTCATTGAATCGAAAAGTACGCAGGAGGTCTTGTATGGATTAACACATAGGACAAATGGCATCCATGGCATTTACTCACTAACGCACTCTTTTTCCCCATACTTTCTTTTGTCGAAATTTTCTACGACCATTTTGTACAAATGGGGCTCAATTTTGTTGAGACAGCGTTGAATTTCTTCTTACAATGCGCACGTGCATGTGGGTATGGTAGCATAGACCTTTGACTTTAAATAACCCTATGAAAAATGCAATGTTGTTAATCTCACGATCTATGGGAATCAATCTTTATGACTGAAACGAGGAAGTATACGGCAAAGAAATTCCTCCTGCAGTAACTGAATTGCCTCACGGACTTTATGGCACCATCTTATTGAAATCACATGACATTCACGTCAATATCATCCAATTTAGACACAAAAAACTATGTTATGTCACGATATCAAGCACGAATAACATTGACTGCTTGACCATCTTTATTTTCGAAAAAGAATGATCCAATGGGAAGCCTTCAGCTCAAATCTGCATAAAACAATGGCAAGTTGAGGATGAATTTATTTTTCGGAAGTTACATGTAGACTATCTGAACCTCAAATGCTATCAAGGCCATTGTCAATTTCGACAACTAACAAAGCCATCAAGGTAAAAAAGGGCTTCATCGATGAAAATGATTTTTTTTCTTTCGAAAAATCAACATCTACTTGTTGATGTTCAATAGTCCATTCAACGAACTCTGTTCATTGTGCAGGTTCATTAGGCTTCAGCTCTTGTGTCAATCAAACTTAGTAAGCATGAAGATGTACATCCTTATTAAGTATGCGCTGTAAAGATCTTCTTGAAATTTTCAATTCTTGTCCAAGACATTCCTTTGCTTCGATTTTGTCACCCGAATGGATTGTATTTGGGCGACCAGTGTGTATCTCATCACCAATCACCAATTGATCCAGTCAGGCTGAATCTTTCAACTACTGTCTTCACAGATGATGAAGTTAAATCACACACTATTCCGACTAAATTTTGTGCGAAAATTTCGAACTGTAGCCACCAGACTTAGATTAATCTTGAAATATTATTGAACAATAAAAACACCTGGTTCAACACCGAAACTCATAACTCTTCTTTTTTACTAACACTAAGCTATCATTGTCAAATGGTTTATTTTTAATAGGGTTGCCACCACTTTGCTGCCTGAATGGTGGGAAATTCAAATGTGGTAATAGTTTTAGTGCTCCCTTTATAAGACGGTTAAAGAACTTTACTTTCTACATTCAGGGGCTTCTTAATTTGAATTATTTAATTTTTTGTTCTATGTATTTTAAAAGGGCCATATGTGACATAGTTTTAAATATTTTACATAATCAGTGTTAGTTTCACTTTAACTATTTAAATATGCTCTTTTATCTAGTTAAAAACCCACAACCAATGTTTGCTTTCAATGTTTCATGTATAAAATTTTTAAAGAGAATTTTCAAGAAAAATGAAAAATGACCTGAATGCCTAAAGAAACTTTTTCTCTGGTATTTGAAAATGAGTATTGATATTGTGTTCAGTCACATCAATCTTCATTAATTTAAAGCATTCTTGGAAGATAAATTTTCATGAAACCCAAGGTCTCACGATCAATTCATTATCAAACAAATTTACAGGCTTCTTTTTAACCTAATACAATGACAAGACTTACATATTTTTAATTCATTTTGAGCTTCTAATGGATAACGAATCCCCAAAATACCTTTAAAAAGAACTCTTTCTACACACAAAACTGGTTTTTAAAATAAATTCTTCGTAATTATTTCCTCATCTTAAGAGGAGAAAATTATAAGTTAAAGTAATTTTTAAATGAAAATCTATTCAAAATATTGTTTGAGAAAAGTGTACTTTGTATGGAATAGCTAGTGGAAAGATTAAATTGTATGTAGGTCTTTCTTTCTTTTAAACTTCATTTAACTATAATTGATTGATTAGGTTTATAATTTGATTAAGCATACAAAATTTTTCGAAAGGGATAATTTCCTTAAATTTTATCATAATTATCGATAAGAGCTTGCTTATTATAACACTGAACGAAAATTGAAATTAGACTTCTGAAAAATTGTGTAAGATATGGGGAATCCCGATATTAAGCAAATTTTTTTTTCTTGCAAAAATAATTAAAGACAAGAGAAAGTAAAAATTACATAATAGTTTAATTAGTTTGATAGCTTGATAATTAGCTTGTCAAAATATGCAGGGATTTATGTTTTACGCCTAATCATTTTCAATTAATAATTAATACATAAAGCAAAAGAAAAGGAATTTTGATAGACACGGGAATTTAAGAATTTTAACGGTGTTAAATTCTTATCAATCATTATTTCTAGGAAAAATCAACAATATTTATTAAGAAAATTTTCTTTCGTTATTCACTTAAATATACTAATGATCAATGTCATTTTTTAAAAAACGCAGACAGAAATACAAGAGTTCGAAAATTGAATTGAAATTTATTTCTTAATCTTTTATTTAATCGATAATTATCGATTTTCACTTGTATTAATAAGTATAGATATTCAAATTATATATGTATATCCACAGTAGTGGGATTTTGGAGCGCTAAAAAATTACATCTTCTTTTGTATGTATTTATTGACACCTGATTTGTTTACCTTAAGTTTGGAAATTTTCCTATGAATACATTTATTTAAAGTTTTTAATAGTTGATATAAGGATATTTTACATAAAATTATAGATATGCAGTTAAAGAATTTGAAAATTCGAGCATTTTTGAACTCAACATTAGAAGTTATATGAATTACGCTTAACTTGAACAAAAGAAAATGAAAAGTACTAATTTTTGTAAATATTAGTTTACCACAACAAATATTAATTTTTAAATTAGAAAGTATTTTTACAAAGTATAAAAAAAGTTACAGCTGCAAATGAATGAGTATTTTTACAGAAAACAGAAAAAAAAGATGTTATTAATCCTTTGTTTTTATATGAAGCACAAAAAAAAAATATTTTCTATTTTAAAATCAAAATTTTTTAAAAAAATATTTTTTTTTTGCAAACAATTGAATTATTGATTAAATAAAACATATTTAGAAATTGTAAAAAAAATTTTTAAAAATTACTCAAATTTTGATAAGTGCATGATCTATTCTTACTTGGGGGAAAAATTAACAAATTTTTTCTTCAGAAACGACGTGTGTATCATTTCTTTAGAACTATTTTGATATATACTCTATTTTTAAACTGATTAATTTTTAGTTCGGTAAAAATAAATACTTAATGTTCTTCAAACTGGAAAAATTTAGTACTTTATTATGGATTTCTGTTTTATTATTTTATTAATTTGGCAAATTCTATTTTTTGTTTTTGTTTTTGCAAGGCTTGTGGGGAAAAAAATCTGAGAAATAGTTCGTATATTTTCCAATACGAAGCAAGTGCAAGCAAACGCTTTATTGATTGCTTTTCTTAAATCAACGGAGAAGCTGAGAAAGAATATTATAGAGCAACATTTTGCATTTTAATTTTAAAAACACTTGTATGCAAAAATTTATCAAATGTATTGCAAGGATTCATACTTGTATGTCTAAAATGCTATAAGTTTTATTTTTTTTAAAAAAATAAATAAATAAAAAAAAACTAAAAGTAAACTAAAAAAAAATAAGTAAAGTAAAAAAACTAAAGTAATATTGCCTAAATAACTAAATAAAATTACAATGGATAAATAAATACTTCTATATATTCATTTGTCGATTCTTAAGTAGGGATTGTTGCTGATGATGATTCTTGATTAGTATTTGTTTTACATTCTACAAAGAAAAAGTACAGTAAGCTTCATTGAATATTGATTAATTTGAAAACTAAATGTATAATTGTCATTAACACTTATTTAAGCCTAAATTATGTATATATGTACATATATAATTCTCACTAATCATACTTTCATTTAATTTTACTGTCTCGTGTTCTATCCACTTGTGATAGATATAGGCCTAATCTTTCAACATGGCTCTGATTTTCCTATTATGTTTAAAATTTCTGCTGTATGGAGAAGGTGGGTCCATAAAATATTGTTTAACTCTTATTTTTCTCGCCTAAATGAACGCCAGCTTTAGAAATCATAATAAATCTCCAACTTAGTCCAAAGACTCTTTTGGAATTTTCAATTTTAATAGTTGTACACCTGTTTCCTGTTTTGTCTGTCCTTATCCAATTTTAGTACAGTATTCTTTTGCATCATTTATTTTCTTGATATGTTTCTTAGAATCCAATCTCTTTCTCTTTTAGCCTTGTACGAAGTACAATTTTGTCTCCTATTATTTTATTCTAGTAAACTATATATATATATATATATATATATTACAAAAATATACAAAAAATAGTTATTTACCTAAGATAAATGTAGTCATGATATAATAGTTTTAACCACAGAAATACTAGAGCAAACTCCTTGCCTTAGGAACTAGGAATGCAGGTTTAAACAATGTTTTTCGGCCAGCCAACCTTCACCTGAATTTGCCAGAACTCTGGGCCATAGGGAAAGCAAGAAATTTTCTAGAGAAGTTTAACTATCATTATAGATAAAACCATAATCTATTAATATAAAACGATAATATTATAACCTGTAATAATAACTAAAATATTTAAAATCAAAGTTAAACTATTAGATAAATATTTACCACGTGACTCCTATTCCCCGGCTATGGGCAATAACAGTATCGCATTAAATGATTATTAAGTTTTGATAAAGTAGCATTAATACTATGTATACACATTTATAAACGCTATATTTTATTTTAAAATTTACAGAAAATAAAAGTACCACGCACACATATACAATTAATTTTTAAGAAAACATAATATTGATAATTTAGCTAGAGGAGCCATCTATCTATAAACTGTACAACTAATAACTTTTTTTATTTAACTGTTAGGTAACTTTTTATAAATTTAGGAGGGTATCTGTGTTCCATACAATGTTTAATAAAGTTATTAAGATTTAAATATATATTAAATTTATCACTAACTAATACGTTATTACGATAAATATAATTGAAAATAATATTTCTATAAATTGATATAGATGTTGGAATTCCAGTAAGGCACTTTAAGAATGTTAAAATTAAAATCATCTCATTTATCATAAATATTGCTATGTAATTTATAGTCCTTAATACACAATGATACATCCAAGTAATTAGTTTTAACTGGATTACTATTAATTTTAATTAGTTTTAAATATTCCGGATAAAAATTACTATTGGGGTTAAAATTATTATTTTTACCAAAAATAATTAGGTCATCTATGTATCTAAATATGTAATAATCATTATTAATAATATAATTATTTTCGTAAAAGTGTAAATATAAATTAGCCAAACTATTGCTAGCAGGGCCACCTTGAGACAAACCTTTGGTTTGCTTGTACTGAGAACCATTAAAATTAATGTAGTTTTCTTTTAAGACTAAATTTATTAGAGTTCTAATTTTTTATAAATTAATATTAAGGTTATAATTTCTATGATTATCTAAAATTACCCTAATTATATCATTGACATTAATGGAATTAAAACGATCTTCAAAGTCATAACTATAAACTGAATAAATATTTTTATTTTTTAAAAAATCTATAATTTCTTTACTATTTTTAATTATAGCTTTATTACATTGCTTATTGATAAATTCTTGTATAATATTATGCAGCATTTTACCTGCAGCAGTGATATAAGTTTTAAAACCATTTGTTACTGTTCTAAATTTAACAGGATTTTTATGAAATTTAGGTGTTAAAAATATATATGGAAACTTAATCTTATGAATGGAAACACCCATTTTTCTATATATAGCATTAATTCGATTAGTAATTTCCTTATCTGACAAGTTCAATCTTTTAAAAGAATCATTGTTTAAAAAGTGTTCTTTAATAATTTTATTATAAAAATATTTACAAATTATAGCATAATTACCAGGCACTTTATCTATGTAAACAATGATAAAATTCTTTTGTAAATCATAAATTTTCTGTTTTACATCTTTATAAGTAAGTACTGATTTAGAACGATATTAAAAATTCATCAGGTACTTAAATTATTGTACTTAAATTCATCAAATGCCTCTAAGGCAAACCATATTTAACTGCAGATTTAGTTATAAAATTATTGATATCGTTATTAATTTGTTTTTTAACGGTATTATTGTTGTTAGAAATTGTTAATCTAAAACTAGTGCCTTTACTCATATATATATATGTATATTTATATTTACACTTTTACGAAAATAATTATATTATTAATAATGATTATTACATTTTTAGATACATGATGACCTAATTATTTTTGGTAAAAATAATAATTATAATCCCAATATCAATTTTTATCCGGGATATTTAAAGCTACTTAAAATTAATAATAATCCTGTTAAAACTAACTACTTGGATGTATCATTATATATTAAGGACTATAAATTACATAGCAATATTTATGATAAAAGAGATGATTTTAATTTTAACATTCTTAAAGTGCTTTACTGGAATTCAAACATCTCTATTTCAGTCTATCGAAATATTATTTTCAATTATATTTATCGTAACAAGGTATTAGTTAGTGATAACTCTAATATATATTTAAATATTAATAACTTTATTAAACATTGTAAAGAACACAGTTACCCTCCTAAATTTATAAAAAGTTGTATAACACTTAAATAAAAAAGTTTTTTCAGTTGTACAGTTTATAGATAGATGGCGCCTCTAGCTAAGTAATTTTGTAATAATATATTTTATTAAAAATTAATCGTTTATGCTTGGAAGGTATTTTTATTTTCTATAAATTTTTAAAATAAAATATAGAATTTTTAGAAGTATATATCTAGTAATAATGCTACTTTATCAATACATAATAATTATATGCGTTACTGTTATTGTCAATAAGAGGCGAATAAGTATTCATGTGGTAAGTCTTCTATTAGTTTAGCTTTGAATTTAAATATTTTAGTAATTATTAAAGGCTATAGCATTATAGTATTACATTAATAGATTATGGTTTTATCTATAATATAGTTAAACTTCTCTAGAAATTTATTGCTTTCCCTATGGCCCAGAATACTGGCAAATTCAGGTGAAGGTTGGCTGGCCAAAAAACTTTGTTTAAACCTGCATTCCTAGTTCCTAAGGCTGGGAGTTTGCTTTTAGTATTTCTGTGGCTAAATCTTTTCTATTATGACTATAGTTATCTTAGGTATATAACTATTTTTAGTATATTTTT
>BMAO01036521.1:0-56776 GCA_019973975.1 Trichonephila clavata | reverse complement strand
AACATTAATTTTTATCCACAATATCTTAATTTAATTCAGACAAATAGTAACAATTATGAAGCAGATTTTCTTGATATAGAAATTAAATTAAAAGATAATAAAATAGTTACTAATATTTATGATAAACGAGAAGACTTTAATTTCAATATTATAAAAGTACCGCATTGGGAGAGTAATGTGCATGTTTCTATATTCAGAAATATTGTTATTAATTACACACAACGCAATAAATTTCTAGTTTCAAATAAATCAGAAAAATTAAAAAATACTATAAACATTTTACTAAATACTGTTTAGTTCAAAAATACCCAATTAATTTTATTAATAGATATTTGAATAAAGAAATTCTAAATAGTAAGGATTAAATTTCTATAGTTTATTAACAGGTTGTTATTATAAATTTATTATTCTTCCTGGAGAGTTAAAGATACCCCCAATTTCTAATTTTAGATAAAATTACTTTTTTTAAAATTTATTATAATTTTTATTTTTTTAAATCATGTAATCTTAGTGTCCCTAAGATAATGGTAATATGTTTACAATTCTTAATTTATTATTTCTATTCTTTTCATACTTTTGCTAAGTGTTACTTTTCAGCCATTGCTTTGCTTTGAATATGTATTTAGGTCCAGAATCTGGCAATATAACTTGTTTATTGTACTCAGATTTAGCGCGGGCTCTGCGTTTCTGTATGCAATTTTTAGGTAAGTTACCTTTTTCTCATAATGGATTTAGATTTCCGATCCATCATTTTCAATAGGTTTTTGCTCAGTGTTATTAACAGAAAGGAGGAAGGTTGGCTGGCCACAAAACATGTTCAACCCTACTTTTATATAAAAAATTTTATATATAAGCTGTCCTAAGTCAGCAATGTTGAAAAAATGTAGCATCCATTCCTTTATATTTTTATATTTAACTCTATTATTTTAATTTTTCAAATTTCCTTTTAAATTCTGCTGTCTGGTTATCTTTCAATTTAAATTCTTTTCAGTCTTTATCATGTTTATTCATCTCTCTCTTGTAGAGAAATTTTGATTATATATATGTGATGAATCTCCAGCCCTTCAAGTGTCAGTTGGGTAATCTTCATACCAGGACAACTCAACCCACCTCCCGTATAAGAACTTTGACTGCTACTTTCGCTGGACTAAACGAGACACGTGTACTACCGACTCACTCGCTGCTGATCAACGCGGAAGGAGATCTCTTCTTGTCATGGTTTGGAGTACTGAAGGTGTTGCTGAACCTTGGAATAAAATATAATATGATAAACTCTGTCAATCTTAAGCATTACTCTAAAACGTGATATATATATAGTAGCGAGATTCTTTTCCTATTTAAAAAACCTACATAGATGACCGCAATCGGTGCGACTTCTACCATGCGACACTTGCATGTTATGTACCTATGTATAATATTTCGCTCTAAATTTTAAATGTTTACTCTAAACTTCTTCAACACTTAAAAATTATTGCTAATTTATTTTTCCTTTGATAAGAATGAAAATGGGTTAAAATATTTTTCTTTATATTAAACCTTTCGCGAACCCCTAACGTTATCCACGCACCCTTAAATTAATTTTAATTAGCCACGGACTCCTCGGGAGCCACAAATACACCCAGGAACCCCGTCGGAATCACTTTGGTAACATAGGCTCCAGTGTACAGCAATACTGACAAAGAGAAAAGATAATCCATTCGCAAGTTGTTGGTTGTTTTATATGATACTAGTTGTGCGCAGAACAAAAGCACACTAGAATCGAACTTATCATTCAATTGCCCTAAACGCATAGTCACTTGATTGTGAAGTATACAGGAGTTTGTATATGAAATTTCGCGTTGTAAAATAATAACAATTTTTTTTATAATAAGACAAAATAAACACAAAAAGAATGTTACTGAAAATTTTTTTCAAAAATATCAATTTCGAATACTACAAGTAATTCCTTTCCGAAACTGTACAAATACATTACACATTTCATAGAAATCTGATCTGGAGCAGATCAAATTATTATTAAGAGGACATGATATAAATGAAAACATTAAGACATATTTTTAGGTGTTTTAGGAAGACACAATACGTATTCGGACTGCTGAGATGTTAATCCTCTACAAGAAACTTTTCTACCGAAAAAAGGCTGAAAAACTGAGATAAAACATCCAAGAACACACTTTTTTACATTCAGGAAATTTGTGTGAAATTACTCAAATAATCAAAACGGAATCCTTGTGACAAACATTTTGGAAAATTAATCGGAATATAAACAGAGAGAGAGGGGGAGAGAGATTGTGTGTGTGTGTGTGTGTGTGTGTGTGTGTGTGTGTGTGTGTGTGTGTGTGTGTGTGTGTGTGTGTGTGTGTGTGTGTGTGTGTGTGTGTGTGTCATTTAATGTAAAATCAAAATGCCCTCTTAGCAGAATGTTTAGAGTAATTATTAGAAAAAAACTTATTTTAATATTAATATATAGAGAGTTTAATACCCATATAATTCTTTTAATTTCAAAACATTCAGGTCTCAGGAGTGTTAACCTTTTCTGGAGGGCTCAAAATATAAACAATATTCAAATACATATAACTCTTTTAAAATAAAATTAAATAATTCGAATCTTTTACACATTATTTATAAAGGAATAAGGCTTCAGAAAAGTGGAAAATGTTTAAAATATAATCAGAATTTTAAAAATTATAAACATATGAAAATCAGAAATCTTTTTATAAAAAATATTAATTAAGTTTTACGGCGCGCTCGCTATTTTCTAAAATAGTAGCCTTTGATGCATAAAACTTTACAGAATTATAAAACGTATCATACTCTTTAATCCCTAGTAAATTAAGAATAATATGTCTTTTGTATTTCAAAGTATTTGAAAAATATTGAAATTTTTAAAAAAAATTTTGAAAATATATTTTTTTTAAAAATATCATTTATTATTCTATTTGTTTAAATTTACTACGGTGTAATAAGGATACATTTAATTTTATAAATCAAATATTTTCAGCCCTCTAGAAAAAGTTAACACCCCTGAGACCCCTTAAAAGTGGTCTTACGAATCGAAAATGAACTTTATACGCGTCTACTGATATAAATTCTACGAATTTTGCTAATAGTTTCGGCCCTTTATGTGATGTAGTTGAAACAGTTCATAACGTAAAAAATCGATATCTAGTTTCAGTAGATATTGCAAGGCTTTTATGATGCATAATAATTATCTTATCGAAAGTCAACAACGTCCACACAGTTCCGCTATATCAAGTGTGACTTATATCATCTGCTGAAATCGTAGAAGTCTCTCAAACCATTTCGAATGTGATAGAAACAAGCTCTCTCCAAAATGGTAAGTGAAAAATTTGATTTAAAATTATTTTCACGTTTAAAAACAAAAAGGATTTCATACATTAATTTTAATTTTATAAAAATTTTGTAAAAGCTATAATTATTTTTAGATATTTAACTAGTTTTAGTGTTGTCTACTTCAGAAGTGGTTAAATAATAGCTTAACATGGTCTCAACAACCGAATTAATTCTTCATACTGCTCCGTTTAAAAGTCGCTTCACACACACAATCAGTGAAAAAAATACTTTCTTAATTTTAATCAGAAATTAAACCCTTTTTGAGCTTTTAATGCTTTTTAAATCTTTACTATCTCAAAAATTAGAAGAATTTTACCATAATCCAAACTGTGACGCTATTAGCCATAAAAGGTATAAAAAAGTTGTTTTATTTAACATAATATAATAAATAATACAATAATATTATCTCAATTACTCAAAGGAGTAAACTACAGACCAAAAGGGAACATTTTTAAAATTTGTTGTCATGCCCTAAATTTGGAACTTTTTACACATGTATTAAGATTACTTAAATAAATGTCTTAAAGAAATATTTTATCAAAAAAAATCAAAATATTTTTGCGTGTGTAAAATGAATATAGATATTTATTGTTCGAAATATTTATTGTTACTCACACATACGAGTACTTTATAAGAAACTGTTCAAAATTTCAAAAAGTTATCTCGATCAAGTAATAAAAATAATACAATAAATTACATGCAATAAAAAAAGATTAAAGACTATACGACCAGTCCGTTTTTTTTTTTAAAAAAAACTTAATCATCTTTAACGTTATGGAGGTAAGGAAAATCCGCCCCCCCCCCTTAACTTATTATTCGGAAGGAATTTTTTTCGTGTAAAGATTCTTTTGACATAATTTATTTCTGAAATTGATATCCAAGCACTGTGTTTTGAATAATGTTATCTTGAGAAAAAGGAATTCTGATTAATGTTACTTGCTATAAAAGGTATACTTATTAATATTATCTAGCATTCACTTAGAAATGTCTCTGAAAGCTAATCTAGTTTTATCCACAAGAAATCGGACAAAGCGCGATTTTATTATAAAAAACTTAACTTAGTAATGAATAACAGAAAACAATAATGCTTTAGTTTTTCAAAAATGTCGGCTGGGTGGTATAGTTGATTTGTTGCTAGGTTTGTACGCCTAAGGTTTCGTGTTCGACCCCGCCTATGTCGGGGGATTTCCATGATGCAGAAATTCGACAGTGTCCCTGTCATATGACAATAAGGCACGTTAAAGATCCTAGAATGCCTTTTTGGCTTGGAAGCTCTCGGCAGATTTAAATTCCTGTCAGGTGCCCCCCCCCCGGAGAGAAAACAGAGCACCAAAATTGCTTTGCGGTAATTTGTATCGTTGTAAGGTGTCCAAGGATGTCTTAAGACTCTTTGAGGCCCTGAACCAGGGGCGTAGCTACCACCCTATCAATGATACGGGGCTTCCAAGCTACAAGGGCCCCAACATATGTAACTACAAAGCTTTCACTTCTATAAAAGGGCCCCGAATGAGTTTTGATGCGGGGATCCTTTCAGAACTAGCTACGCCATTGCCCTGGAACCAGAAAATGCTTAAGATTTTTTAAGGCCCTGGGTCCCTATGCAATAGTTGGCTCTATCTGAGATCTTCAAAAGTAAACAATACATAACATGCATTGTCAAAAACTCGTTCAAACCGTAATTTGAAACAAATAAACGTGTACGACTCACAATCTCAAAAACCTAGGCTCAAACCAGTTCGATCGATGGCTGCATTTCAAATAAATGAATGATTGTTTAGGGTATTAGGCCTAGGCTTAGACATGGGGAACGGTCATCACATAATAATACAGTCTTAACATTTTTGACAATTGACATGCAGTTTTAAATCCCCTGTTTTTCGGATTATATGTGTAGGAATAATATTTGACCAATATAATTATCCGGATCACATGATCTCATTAAGACAGAGTCGAGAATGGAACGAGGTCCCATCCAGGGTGATGCCCTGGGCCCGGACCCAGTTGACCCATGCCATAAGACGTCCCTCATGGTGCCGTACTCAAAAGAGATATCAACTCCCTGGGAATGTACTAAGTCTGCAATGGTAAAATACCAATCTGCAGCTCTATTTGAAAAAGAAACGTTTTTTTTAAAAATAAAGTTATTTAAATCTAGTATTGTTAAATAACTAATAGAAAATATTCTTACTATTAGCTAACGTGTAACCATAAAAAAAATAATTAAGTGTGGAAAATCACCTAGAAATTTGTTTGCATAAAAAAAGTACCGAATATCTTTTGAAGTAAAAAGTAATATTAATTACTTATCTCCATTAATACAACCTCTGACAATAAAGTTTGGTGAATAAAGTCAGAACTGCCTATCCGGTAACACTAGCGAAACAAAACGTAGCACATGCGTAGCGGCAGGTATTGACCATCTGTCATCACCGTTGTTTAGTTCAGCGTCGTTTGTATCCTGTGTAAGACTTGTTTTACAAAGTGCTTGTTTTGTGCGTTGGTTCTTAACTGATAACAGGAAAATGAACGAACAAAAGATGAATTTAAAGTTTTGTTTTAAGCTTGGCAAGACACCGACAGAAACTTATGCGATGCTGGTATGTATTTGTGAAGATCAATCACTGTCCATGAAGTGTGTGTACGAGAGGTTCTCCCGTTTTCGGGAAGGCTGGGAAAGTGTTAAGCAAAAGACTGGAAACCTCCGTCAGTGACAAAAACATTGAGAAAGTGATTAAATTAATCATGAAAGATCGTCAATTAACTGTGCGTATTATAGCTGGCCGATGAATGCTGCAAGGTACATTGAACTTTTGACCCGTTCCATGGAAAGTCTACGAAGGGTACGGCCCCAGTATGCCCATGGTTGATGGTTTTTTGTTCACGACAATGCTCTTCCTCACACACCAAATATCGTTCAACAGTTCCTGGTAAAAAAAGGGGAGGGTGCAAATTGAACATCGCCTGTTCTCACCGGATCTCAATTCTTCCTATTTCCACAACTCAAATTCGACTTAAAAGGAAAGAATTTTGACGTTATTTCTGACATCCAACGAAAAGTGACGAGGCTTTTGAACTCCATCTCAAAAGAAGATTTTTTGCAAAGTTTCCAAGACATGTATAGCAGATCTCAGCAGTTCATAGTTATGAGAGGTGATTATTTCGAAGAACAGTAAAGCAATTTTTTCGTTATTATTTCATCTACGTTAATATCACAAGACCACTCACCGAACTTTAATGCCAGAGGTTGTATTTTTATATGCGGCCCGCGGGATTACAATGTTTTTATTAAGTGATCTGCGAGGTCATTTAGGCTGGACACCTCTGGTTCAGGAAGATCTCATGCTGATACCGGAATTAACTTTCCAGTCTCTCAAGGAGTTTCGGTCACTTTTGCTCTCTTCCGTATTTTATGAGGTTCAACCTCACGTGTGTCTTTTAGGTATGTTATGGGCAGGGGCGTAACGGAGAATATTAGAGCCCCCTGTAAAGTTAGGTTTTGGGTCCCTAACCCAAATACTTATTTAGTGTTAGTCAGGCCTTGGGCCCTCTGGAATCCTGTCCCCCCCCCACCATGGTGCTGGAGTGTACGTTACGCCAGTGGTTATGGGTCATCAGTTCCTCCTCATGGACGATACAACTAAGCTTCATCCTGAAGTGAACTGACGAGTGAGTGAGTTTTTACTAACGTCGTACTTAAAGTAACGCACAGACTATTGGAGACAGATCTAATAATTTTGAGGCACAGTCAAGTGACAAGGACAACATTTGAGTGGGACCACCGTCTCCAAACTTCCCCACCATTCTAAAGTGAGTAATTTGAGCCACGACAACTTTAAAGAGCACTAGCCCATCTATACAAAGAGTCTTCAATGGATCAGAGCTCGAACCCAACAACAAACCTGTAGTCAACGTCAATAGGCTAACGACAGGTGTAAAATTCTAGCCCTTAGCCGCGACGAATTTCGTGGACCTTGATCTGTTGTTACTGTCGATCAGGTGGCATAAACAACAACAACACAACACGAGTTTGTAACCATGAATAGTAGGCTACGTGCTTGCCCCAGATGTAAAGCCAATTTCTCTCATTGGCTTTACATCTGGGGCACGTGAGATACTCTGAAGAATGTTTGGTAACATGTCACTACCACCATCGGCGATTTCAAAGCTGCGTTTTGACGATGAATGAAGAATAGACAACCAAGCCTCAACAACTTGGTGATCATCGTGTAGTCAGAAAAGACAGACGATTAAATCCTGCCAAACAATCAGAAATAATTAAATTTTACTAAAAATTGCACTTTTTTCTGCAACCTCCTGTAATAGGGATGTTTCTGCGCTTGAAGATGAATTTTTCAACAAATTTAGTGTGGCCGTGGTAGCCTAGTGGTCAAGCTAACGAACTCGTGGCTGGCATGTCATTAGTTCGTGCCTTGTACCGCTGAAGACCCACCGTGTAAGGAGAGGGTGGGATGCACGTCAACTCGTATCTAGGTTCAAACATCCTCCCGTTTGGGTGGTGTGGAAGTTAAAAAAAGGGGTGCCAGCTCAGGTGTCGTCCACGTCATTTGACCAAAACTACGAGGTCCGTCGACAAAAGCTCTCGAGTAGCTGAATAGGGCGAAATTAATATTCCCTCACTCAACAAATTTATTTTCTTTTTATTTGAAATTTTTTGGACATGCTTGTTTACTTTTCCTTACTCCTTCTGGAGGCTTGGTGTAGAAATTTGGATGGGTGGCACATCAGATGTCATCCTCGTCATTTGACCATGGCTAAAAATTACATGGTTCGTCACCAATAACCCTCGCTTTGCTTCACTGTGCAACGTAAATTAAAAATCAAATGGACCCTCATTCTCACGTTGTGTGTGTGTGTAGGGTGTTCTAATTTTTTTCAAGATTTAGAACATTTTCCGAGCTACGTTGCATTGCAAAAGCCCACCCGTTTTTAGGTTTTTTTATTAATTATTGGCCAAAATATTATTCTTAAGATTCTAATGCCTGTAACAGTCTGGAGTTTTTTAAAAGTATGTCCCCGAAATAGTTTTGCTTCCTATTTCAATATGGTAGTATTGTTTTCTTTTATTTTTCTCTATAGATATTTAATTTATATGAAAGAATTGAAAAGATTATAACTGTTGAACATAAATTTTAGTAAAATTTTCGTGTTCTTACACTAGAAAGTTTTATAAATTTAAGAATACTTTTGTTTGTAATAATATTGTGCAAACTCTTAACAGTATATAGGAAAACTAATCTGATATCAAGACTATTGCCAAGTTTATAAATGCATCAATAAACTTTTTGCAATCACGTGTTAGAATTATCTATAAAACAGTATTTACTTTTTTTTTCTAGAAAAAGATTTTTGGTATATGTTACAATCTAAATATTTAATCGCGTCTTATCTCTAACTTACTTGTGTATTGCATTTGACCTTGACAACTTTAAACACTGATATTTAACAATACAACCTTTAGCATCCTATAGGTTGAGTTAAGAGTTATATTAACAAAAATTATTTTTTATTCTTTGAATAGCAAATAGGGAGTGACATGTTTCAAATTCCTTGAAAGATATTAAATGTAGGGAAAGGATTAAATATGAGTTTGTTTTAATTCGGATTCCTTGAATTGGCTTAAACGAAGTTATCTTCTAGACTCTAGAGCATAGGTTCCCAAACTTTTTTGAACTGGCGCCCCCTTTTCTAGTGAGTATTCTGATACCGACCCCTCCCACTCTAGAGAAATAAGAGCGTACATAATACATGGTGAAAACAAGAGTTAAATTTTAAATATATTCTATTACTATTAGAATATATTTTTTTAATTTAATTTTTTACTGAAGCCCCAAATTTTTTACTTGCGAATCTGAAATAGCTATTGCCACAAATATATTTAAATGTGTAATATTATGTATTTTAGTCGTAGATAAAATATTGTTGGAAATGAAACTCTACTGAATTTCTTCATTTAAAAGAGTGGAATAAAAGTTTTAGTCTACCTGTTATAAAGACAGGCAGGGGTTTTGATAATACGAAGTAATTCCTAATAAACTATTGCTTTCAAAATAAATATCAATTGACAGTTTCAGCTTTTTAAGAATCACACGTTAATTCCAGATTAACGTATTTAATTACGTCTCTTGGATAATATATGTAATGAAATGCAGTGAACAAAACATTTATCCTCCTGCTCACAGACAAAGACAACACGTGCACTACAGAAATTGAAATGCACTATATCATTCGATTTAATGTAGGTCTGAATGTAAAGTAATTTTTAAGTTTTTCATTCACTTCCCGAACTACTGAAATATGTGAATTTTCGTACATGTGATACAGAAATGATTTAAAATGCATGCAATCAACATTAAATAAACAGTATTAAAGTTTACTTTTGTTAGTACATAATCAGTGGGTTTTTTTAGTCTTTTTTAGACTATATTTAGTTAATTTGCCTAAGCCACTCCGTACCATCTCAACGCCTCCTAATTTTCTCTGGGTCTTTAACTGCCCCCCCCCCCTGAAAGCCTAAGCGCCCACGTTGAGAATCTATGCTCTAAAGAATTATAATTTTTAACATTTGTAGAGAGCTAAATATTTTTTACACTCGGTTAACTAGTTGTAAATAATTACGTGATGAATAAAAATTTACAAAGTTTTTTGTCGTTCATTCTTTTATGCAGGCCATGAATGTTTTTGTACGATTTCAACGAAATATGCACTGCAACTATTTTATTCCTATCATGTTCTCAAAAATATAAAATGCCATAGATAATATGTATATATTTTCCTGTTTATAATTTTAATAGAAAAGTCCTAACTGAATTCAGCTTTCCATAAAAAAATGGTTTAAAAATCTGAACCATTCCATTCTTTAACTAAAGCTACAGTATAAATCAGGGATTGGCAACCCGTGGCACGCGAGCTACATGTGTCACGCGGTACAATTCTCAGTTTCACTCTGCACTACTCTGCAAATTTGTCATTAATTTAGTGCGAATGGAAGTTGATAAATTTATAATGGACCTTATTTGACAAACATCTTCAGAATTAGGGACATTTACGGAATTATGGAAAAATCTGCAAAGAAATTGTTTCGCAACACAATGCTCAGAATTGTCAAATTGAATGCATTATGCTTTTGTGATATGAAGTAGAGTTTTGCAATCCCTAGTTGCGCATTAAAATTTGTATTTATCTTTTTATTTATCTGTAATGAAGGGCGCTTATATCTTGTGCTGTCTATTTCTTATTTTGATAAATGTTTAAAATACATAATATATGTACAATTTTAATTTGTTAAAATTTTGTTGAAGTAATATTTTGATTATTTTTATGTTAAGAAATATATTTAAATGAAGCAAAATTATTATATAATAAAACTGTAAATCTAAATTAGTGACCTCTTATTCTTTAATTCTGCATGCATTATCACGGGAATCAAAATTAAATTTTTATTTTAAAAGTGTCCTGCGTGTCAGGCTGAATCATATTCGTAGATTGATTTGGCATGTCATAGCTAAAATGTTGTGGATCCCTGCTAAGGAATTTTAAGGTACCCTAAATTTCCTGAATTTCTAGAATGTTTGAGGATAATTCAAAAATATTTCAACCAAAAAAAATTGCTTTTAACGAAACTAGTTTTCTTTTACTCAAGAGATATAAAGTCAAATTTAAAAGAGAATTTTCAAGAACAAAATTTTTGGAACAATATAGCAGTGATGATGTCTCGTATCCAATAGGACCCAAATAGACAGTACTATGGGCCCAGATGACTGTTTTGGCAATCTGTGCAATATTATCCTCATTGGGGTCTGTAAAAGAAAAGAGAATTCAATGGCTCTTTGGGGCAATGGTTTCCCTTTTCTATGATGGGTCTGAATATAACAAAAAAAACCGACTACGATAGGAGCGAAATAGGAGAAATTTACACTTAGCAGATTCTAAATTTTTATTTAATTCAAGGCTTTTATTTTGCGGGGATGTCATATTTTAAAGATTTAACAAATAAAATATTCAAAGAAAAAAAAACTAATTCTAAAATGTTTGGTTATTGATCTGAGAGTAAAACTGTAAATTTAACTAAAAGTATTCTCGACAAAATAAGTATTCGAAATACCTTATTTACTTGAATCTAAGCTGCCATTGATTCTAAATAGTTTAAAAGGTACATCAATATCCGGTGCTTAATACATTTATTTAAAATTTTAATGAGAAATAACTTACTCTTTATTTATTTTACCAATATTAAAAACTTTCAAATACATTCATGAATCTATAATTATTCTGTCTCAATATCATGTTTCAAAAATTATTAATAACTTTCATTGTTGTAGTTGACTTCGGAATCGGTGCCGGCGTTGCCATTTCCCTCAGGGTATCGTCTGTCGTGCCATCCAAATCATTTGTTATGCGGCATTTTTTCAAAGAATGTAAAGGAATTATTAAAGACTGTTGAATATTTACAATAAAAAATTGTATCATTTTGCTTATGCCTTCGACGTATAATTGTTTCATCAATGTCAAATTTTCAGTGGCTTTACTTCCGTTTTTTATGCATATGAAATAGCCTCCCTTTCAAAATCTTGCATCAATATAGTAAACTCTCGTCTTCATACCTATCATTTCTTATATCTTCAATATTTTGTGATTAAAAGAAATCGTGTCGCTGTTTTGTGATCGTTGAAAACTACCACCGATCACTCCCGTCTGTTCGTAATATTTTATATTGAAACTTTGTTATTTTGGATTAAATGCAAACCGTTTCGATCGGCGGGGTGCCCAAAATATGTCGTGTGCCCAAAATATTCCATTGGTTCGCCATCCTTGAACTAGGCCTTGGGCCTCATGGGCTGTTTCACCACTAAGTTTAGTATTTTAGTATAATATAATAATTATATTATGTAAATATTATATTAATCATATAATAATTGTATTATATAATTATATCAAATAATACGTAACAATTCTATATACACTCATGTCCATAAATTAAGGATAATTCAGAATCACACAGAAATTAAACTCTAAAATAAAAATTTCACCTGTAGAATTATCACACACATTTTGAAGAATATGCAAATTACAGGAAACCACCAGATGGTGCGGATAGTACGTCGCAATGACGAGAGTGTAAGAGAGGGGTATATAAGGAATGGTGGCAAAGAAATTAAATTGTTCACAAGCGCTTTAAAAGCCTTTCAGTGCAATAACCGCATAGTTATGGCTCAAAGGAAGCATTTGGATGATTTTTTACGTGGTAGATATATCGGACGACTGGAATGTGGACGTACCCATATGGAAGTATCCGAGGAACTTGGAATAGACCAGAGTGTCATCTCCAGGCTTTGGTAACGATTCCAAGATGATGGTAATGGGTGTAGATGTAACAGAACAGGTCGCCCCCGAGTTACAACACCGAATGAGGGCCGGTATTTGGCAGTTACTGCCAAAAGAAACAGATAGAGCACAGCATCAGACCTATCTCGTCAGCTCTCTTCAGCTACTGGTACGACAGTTTCAAGGCAGACCGTGTACAGACGCTTAGGGCACATTGGTCTATATGTTCGTAGGCCTGTCAGATGTGTTCCCCTTACCGCAACTCACTGTCGCCTGCGATTAAGCTGGAGTAGAGAGCATGCATTGTGGACACAGCAACAGTGGTCTTGTGTGATGTTTTCTTACGAGTCCAGGTTTAGTTCGCAGTCTGATTCTCGCCGGACTTTCATATGGAGAGCGCCAGGTACCCGTTACCACCAAGAGAACACCATTGAACGACACTGTTACGGTGGTGCAGGATGGCTCGTTTGGGGAGGAAATATTCTTGGCTCCAGAACTGACCTGCATGTTCAAAGTGTAACGATGACAAGCCACATCTATCGGGATGTCATTCTGGAACAACATGTACGTTTGTTTCGAGGCGCCATGGGTGCTGAATTTCTGTTTATGGATGACAACGCCCGTCCTCACCGTGCAAACATTGTAGACGAATGCCTTCAATCGGAATATATCACCCGTATGGATTGGCCAGCATACTCACCGGACTTGAATCCAATAGAGCATGTGTGGGATATGCTTGGCCGACGGATTGCAGCCCGTCAACCCCCTCCCACCTGTCTACCGGAACTTCGGAGGGAATTGCTTGATGAGTGATGTAATATTCCCCAAGATCAGATTGATAATTTGATACTCAGCATGCGTAGGCGTTGTAAGGCCTGTATTGCATCGTCCGGGAGACATACTCCGCATTAACCATCATACTAACCATGTTATACTGTTTTTTGTAAATAGGTTATCTTTTGAAATTTGCTCCAGGGAGCAAAAATCGCAGTTTTTATTAATTATGTCAAACATATTGCATCTTTTTTGCTCTTTACCTTTTGTTTAATAAATAGACTTTACAAATAAGTCAAATTTGTTTTGCTTTTGTCTCTTTCTTTTCCTGAACATCATTATCCTTAATTTATGGACATGAGTGTATATTAAAGTTAGTCAATGAGTGGTAATTAATAGTTGCTGATAACTTGTAATATTCCAAAAAATGCGAGTTCCTCTATTGAATTTCATCCAACAAGTAACGGTTAAAAATATATTATTTAAAAGTAAAATAGAGTGGAAACACGCAATTTGCAGCAATACATAAAAACACAGCCCTCATACTCTGAAAAAATATCCTGGTACTCACTATTGACATCAGAAATACCGATATTCGAAAACAGCACAAAATACAATAGCAGATATTGAAGCACAGTAGCTTGAAGAACAATTAATAGAAATTAGTTGAATTTTTTACAGAAATCGCATTAAAGTCGCTTGAAATTAATAGGGTTACCACGGGGAAAAAATTTGAAATTAAGTATCTCCGTCATCTCCATGGCAACCACATTACTACATTATAAAAAATATTAAGGTAACCATATTGTAATCTTATGGCCCATCTTGGCAAACATTAACAACAACTTGGCGCGTATCACTCCGATATCAAATTAGCCCATTTTCTTGGGCAATATTTTCTTCAGTAAAAGCCATTTTGAGTAGATGTTATTATTAAACTAAAAATTTCAGAATTTCATACATTCAAAATGTATTTTTAAAGGTGATAAAAATTTGCTCTTTAATTTTTCCCCTATAATGTGCAGAAATACTTCCTGTTATTGGCTGTACTTCCTTGCCTTGTGCTTGCCTATGATTGTCCAGACCCAAAAGTTTCTTGCTCGGAAGGTAAGTTTTGAAATTTGCATTGTTTTAAAAATACATACATACAAAGTGTTCGTGACCTTAACCAC
Organism: Trichonephila clavata; assembly: GCA_019973975.1. Lineage (NCBI taxonomy): Eukaryota > Metazoa > Arthropoda > Arachnida > Araneae > Nephilidae > Trichonephila > Trichonephila clavata. The sequence continues at coordinate 42,137 of BMAO01036521.1, read as the reverse complement.
TAGGCAACCGCAGCCTGTTAAATGTATGGTGAAAACTTAATGTTTAGATGTTTCTATCAATTTAAAATTGTTGCCTATGTATTTCAAAACACTCTGTATGCTCTGCATGCATATTGGAGGAGAAAAAAAATATCTTCATACAAAACTTCCTTAAAATAAATATTTCCCACCTAGTGGAAATGACTTCTGGATTCTTAAGTACTATCGCAAACATATAGCCGACATCGAATAAAACAGAACGAATTTAAAACGGAAACGCTGACTGGAATATGGAGCGAGAAGTCGAAAAAAAAAACTGTGTAAAGAATAATAAATTGTACATAAATAATAAATAAAAGAAAAAATGACTTTTATTACTTAAAATATTTATTTTTGTTGTTCTTTGTAATAATAGTGATAATATTATAATTTATATTAATTTTATTATTTAAGAAATCAGTAAATCTTAAATTCGCATTTCAGTGTTGGAGCTTGCAATATCAACGAACGGTTACGCTTAGAATAACGGCAAGCGAAAAAATATGAAACAAAGCACATAGTTGCTAATTTAGTGCCCCTACAACCCTTACGAAATCAGATTTTCCAATTTGGAGACTTATCTTCAAATTTGGAATGGTTGCGATAGTACAAAAGTACCGATTTTTGTCTTTTAGTGCAATTTTTTTTATGAATTCCCATAGTATAATTTTTTTTTTGTTAGTTTACTCATTTTAACTAGTAGCGTCCGTTACGAAACAAGAACCCAAAGCTTAAATACACTCACAATTACTTTATATTTTTGGAATAAAAAATACTAGTAAATCTTTCAATTTTGTTTTATAATTTTCAATGTAAAATCTTGCATATTTAATTTGATTTGAAGGTCAAATGTGCTGCGAAATCGGAGGCAAGTACACATGCTGTGCTTCCGATGAATTTATCCCAGAGGAAAGGCGACAAATGTACGCTGGTACAGAAATCGTCAAAGGATTCGAAAGCTTTTACAATTCCACTGTTCAAAACTCCTGGACCTGCAACATTATAACATGCTCGCCAGGAAAATGCTGCAACAATGACTACTGCTGTCCTTTTCCCAAAGGAAAGTGCTGCATAGACAGAAAATGCTGTCCAAATGGAACACAATGCTGTGCGGCCGCTTGCTGCGCATCTGGTCAAGAATGCTGTGGAACAGGGTGCTGTGCCTATGGACAAAGGTGTTGTGGGAGCTGGTGCTGCAAGAAGAAGCAGACATGTGGCGTCTCTCCGTACTCATGTTATGGCGCAGGAGCTATTTTCACTCCTGCTGTCACCACTGTTCTATTTTTGGTGGCTTCCGCAGTTGTATCCAAGAAATACTTTCTGTAAATTTTCGAAATGGTGAGATGAAATTTCCAAATGGAAAAAGAAATATTGTGCGAAAAAAAGCGAATTTAATGAATAACTAGATCAGTTGTCAAGAAATGAGAAAAGTGTAAATGTATGCAATTATGTTTTTGTTACAATAAAAAGTGATTTTAACACGTACATCTATGAGTTTTGAAATGTATTTTTGTAAACGTTTACAGTGAGTGGCCAAATTATTTATACAAAAACCTTTCAACACGACATATTGGACCCCCTGTTGCCCTTAAAACTGCATCGATTCTTGTCATGAACTCTGAGTTGTTGGTTGGGATATGAGGAATTTAAGAACATATCTGGTGTATCGCGCTTTCCAGTGCTTTCAAATGGGCTCAATTCATGACGGTCACATGATAAAGACAAACACGTGTTATCCGTTGAACTCAAAATAAACACATTAAGCTAATTGTAAAAGTTGCTCTATTAGTAAAATTTCGCATTATATAATTGGGTAAAGATGTTTAAATGTGTTATGGAAAAAAATTTCATCGAAAAGATTTTAGAATTATTAAAAAGTCTTATTTTATAAGTATCCACTTTTAAATGAAATGCATCGAAATCTGGGTTTGAATCCCGAAGACATGGATGTTTCAAAAATGTACAGTGCCTTTGTAGCATGGGAGTACTCTAAATAGCCACAAGTCTTCTCGTGAGGTTGGTGGGAGGCCCCTGACCCCCAGGGTGTTCTCCCTCTAAATTGGGGTGGAACCGAGCTAAAAAAAATCGTACTGTCACTGAAAGCTAAGACTAATGACATGCGTACATCTAGAAGTCCAACTTGTCTCAAGCTCTTGCAACTTTACTTCCTTCCCTTCCAGAAGGACAAGACAACAACAAAATTAGCTATCAGTATTGGCTGCATATCGCGGTATTCTGTGACATCTTTTCATTTGATGAAATTCATCAATGGTATAATGCGTAAATACAGGGATTGTATATGAAGATTAAAAGTAAAGTATGCCAGTTTTACATATTTTGTGTGTGCAATAAATACCTGTCCTAAGCAAATCCTATTAAAAGGCGTTCAAGAGAATTTTAGCATACAGTTTCCGAAAGTATTACTGTTATTGATATTGACTAACACATATTCTCACATATTTAAATAACTTATTTTCTTTTCTTTTTTTTTTTCTTTACTTCAGTTGGGAAAAAATAATGCTGTAGAGAAGCTTCTTTTGTATTTCTAACATGTCATTTATCTATTCATAATTACGAGAGTAAGGTGAAAAGTTCTCGGCCTGACACAGAGATGGCGCTCCAATAAGCATAGCAGTTTTTGCCTGGATGCACGTGTCATTATATACATACACAGAGTGGCTAATAAGTTTTAAGACTCGTCCCAGAGCGCAGTCTGTAATGGCACCATGAGTGCAAATGTGCATGTGTCATAATGTTATTATATATGCTAATTACTGTTAAATTACGTGATTATTGTTCCATATTACATTAATTATTATGCTATATTGATATTAATTACTGATTGGTATTGTTTATGTTTTCAATCAATTTATATAGTATCAATTTATATTGAAATATACTTCAATAAATTTAAAAACAGTTCTTAAATTTTTTTCCCCTGACGATTAGTTAGCTAGGCCGCCATCTTGGATTCCATATCACTCGACAACAACTTGCTGCTTCACGCGATTCCTCAATTGTACCAAACAGTGCTTGGCGAGCTGCAGTCGGATATCAAATTAGTTTCAGGTAGAACAATTACTTGCGAATATTACTCAAATCTTCTTAACCAACTGGATGTGAAAATTCGCGAGAAGAGACCTAGTTTGGAAAAGAAAAAAAAATCATCATTCATCAGGACAATGCACCTGTGCAGTAGGGTGCGTAGCCGAAGGGAAAACTGCGGGATTTGGGGAACAATTTGCTCCGCTCTTCCCCCAATTTTCCTGATTTTGAACCCTTAGACTTCTATTTGTTCCCAAACCTGAATTTGTTTCTGGGAAGAGCTTTACTTCCAATGAAGAAGTTGAGAGGGCTGTAGAGGAATATCCTCCTACCCTCACTTAGAGGGAGGAATACAGATATTGGAGAAAAGCTGTATCAAGTTGAAGTCAAGGAAAATTATGCAGAAAAATAAAATAACTTAATTTTTTAACTGAAAATCACAGTCTTTCACTGTTAGACTGAAAACTTTTCTCCTTACCTTCGTAAATGGAAATAACTCGGAACATTTTTCTTACTTTCAATTCATATTTTTGTATCGTTGGAACTCAGCATAACGAATCAGAAGTTTACTAGAAATAAGTAATACATTCTCTAAAACACACACAGCCCTGTGTTTTTTTAGTATTCACACCAACCAATAAATTTATAAAAATGTGTTTGAAATCGGTATGGATGTATTCTCATGCAAAAAAACAAGATATCAATCATTGGCATGGCCAATTAATTTTAGCGCGTTTTTCACATGTTGTATTTTACAATAATGCAACTAATGAACTTTTTACTAACAGAAAGCAGTGTGTACTGTACTTAAAAATTTTTTTTAAATGATTAAATTTAAATATGATTCAGCTCATCTAGGGCACAAATTCTACCAAATGCCGAATACCCGAGATCAATTGGTTGCTTATTGGCTGAGAAAAAGGTACGACAAAATATGGAACGAAGACGAAATTTGCGTCCTAATAGCGCTTTTGTTCCACTATGTGAAAACGCGCTAAAAATATAATAATTTGTATGCTAGGAATTTATTCCGCTTATATTCTCCGTGAAAAACGATTAATTTTATCACTTATTTTAATAACTCTGAACCAGACAATTTACACACATGCACAATTTATATAATTTAAATTTGCACTTATTTTCTAAAATAAAAGCTGATCACGATTTGAACAAAGAAAGGGTTCAGAGTTTCTTTTATCTCACAATCACCTCTTATCACAGGCTCTGCTTTTAAACAGTGACGCAGATTTCCATTGTTGTCGCTTGTTATCACGGTCGTTATTTCATATAACAATCACTGCTTTTTGTCCTGAAATTAAGACAATTTTTTTATATTCAAAGATGATATGCATAAGAAAAATAAACAGTTCTTTTTTAACACCCTTTTGTGAGCTTCACTTGTATGTAACGGAATCTTTGAAATCAATTTTAACCCACTTTAAAAGGTCAGATTAACTTGAAATTTTGCTCAATTGTCCAGGACCGATAACAATATAATAATTTAATAATTTTGTTCCGTTGTCCTGATCAGGGTTAACGATTTCCCATTTTCAGATCCCATCCCGCATCTGGCGACTAAAAGATTAAGTTACAACTTAGTTCTATTAACTATAAAAATATGTTTTTTATTTTTAATTTTTTTTACTATTATTTATTGTTTAATTTTTTTTTTGTACATCATATGAAGTTTATGAACTATTTCGCGATAAATTGTTTTCTGCGTTTTTCTGTCTCATTTTCTTAAATTTCTTTCCTGGAATTTAAATGAATTAATAATTACTATTGTGGATTGAAAACTGCACAAAATAGGAAGCAATTGTATATCTTGAAACAATATTTAACATGGTTAACTGCAACGATTAGAACGTATGATATTGATAAATAAAATTCAATAATAAATTGCTGTGTTATAATTAGACATCATTGATTTGCTAGTTTTAAAGATGATTGATTATATTTAAATTGCTGCTTATGCCCGCATCCAAATCCCTGAGCATAGAAAATGAATTTGGCGCTTATTTCATAAATGCTTCTTATATAATATGTTGTCATGAAATAAAATTAAATTAGACCTTTCAAAAAATTCAAGAAATACTATTCATCCTTTTGAAATAAATAGTACGACAAAGAAAAGATGAACTCTTTTATTTTTACAATGCTTATTTCATATTGATTAGTACATGAACTTTATTTAGGGAAATATTACATTGTCTTCCTTTTCCATTCCTGAATGACGTTGTAGACGTTTAATGTAAACCAGAGAAGCACGGCTTCATCCTTCCAACTGCGTAAATCGGATTTTTCCATCAGAATCAGTGTATTCCTTCACATAAAGAGGTTTTCCAACTCTGGCCCTAATCATAGCACCATCAACGCCAACAGCCATGTAAACCATAGCAGCCATACACAAAACAATCAACGCCAACTGTTGGGGGGAAAATTAGACAATTAAGAACAATCAATTTGTGTATTATGTATCCGATTAATTTTCCTTTTATTTCATTATTCCTTTAGAAATGGAAAAAAAAGGTTAATTTATCGAAATTAAAAACCTCTGAAAATCATTTCACAATGAAACAGACCTATTTATTTAAAATCGTATAAAATGTGATTAATTGACTCGGTGGTCTTCTGGCAGATTTTATTTGACTTATGTCACACTCTCGAGCAGCACGGATGACATCAGTAGCCTAGAGATTATGGTCTATGTATTGTGACCAACGGTCATAAGTTCGTAACCTAGTGCCGCTGAAGACCCACCGTGCAAAGGGCTGAAGTACGATAAATCCGTCGTGGCTCAAACTCCTCCCGTTAGTGTACTTTGGAAGTTAGAAGACCATCCTCGACACTTGACCGAGGTTCAAGAGTCCCTTCACCAATAGTCCTCGTGAGTCGTTAATAAACCCTCTCTCCCTCTCTGAATCAACATGTTGTCTAGTGGTGGAATGCTCAAGGAAATCGAGCTCACCTGAAAGAGGTTCAGAGCTACGAAACGATCCCCCGGGAACCCCCCCCCCCTTCTCCTTCCGTGTTCAATCTTGATTGTACAAAATCATAGTTTACATTTTATATAGTAACACGCATTAAATTGGTATATTACAAAATAAAGGTAAATGAATCGGAAACATATGTAAATGCAAGGTACAAACATACAAACCCGAAAATAATATTAAAGAACAGAGTAAGAGAAGGAAAAAGAATATATATGTATACATTATTCCAGCTTGCCAATTCATCAAAAGTAGTAAAAATATAAAATACAAATGCACCGTACAAAAAAAGAAGGGGGACAAAAAGACTGGTGAAAAAAAGATTGAGAGAAGAGGGCACCCACTGGTGACCACATAAGAATACCGATCCAATCCTGCCTAAGAAATTTGTTCTCGGATAGTAGAGACAATTTTAATACGTGATTTTAGTTTATAGTAAATGGAAAAACTTCTAATGATAGATTGGAACCAGGTTTTTTAGCATTTTGAGATGGAGAGATCCTTAGTCAGAGAACATGTGAACACATAATGGTCAGCGTCCCCAACAGAACCAAAAAGACAATGGGCAGTGGCATTTAATTTGAAGCGATGCAAATAAGAAACAAATGGACCATGGTTTGTTAAGAATTGCATGACGTAACTGGAACGGGGATTGATATATAAACTGGGTTTTGGAAGGAAGGATTTGACTCGCGCGCATAAGCCAGTATTAGAGTTTAACCACCAATTCTCCCAGTCCTCAATTAATTTATTTTGGAGGATTTTGATGATATAAGAGCGTGGGGGGAGCATTCACCTCTACACCATTAATGGTAGCGACTTTAGTAAAATGATCTGCAATATCATTAAAAAAACTGGTGATGAACATCGTAATTCTCTGAACCACGTTCAAATGATGAGAACGGCATCTGAGCTGGTTCCCCTATCTTTAAACTTCCACAACCTGCCAAAGGCCAAATCTATTCCCTGACAAATTTAGCTTACCTCAGCATCTCTATATGCCAGATATTGTGTTACACTAGGTTTCGAACTCACAACGCTGACCGCGAATTCTTGACCGGGTGCCACAACATTTTTCTCAGAGTAGTGAAGTTATAGAAAAAACGAGTAGCGCGTTCGAGTATTGGTCTTCCAAAAACTATCGTGTAAAAATGTACATGTCTCACATTGAACCTATTCTGACTCATGTTTTCTTACGTTGTTATAACATGTATGTGAATAATAGGAGGCATATTCCGATATCGGCTTCATTATCTGAATCTCAATTGTACACGCCTTCAAATTACAAAGTACGTTGATTGTGTTAAATGAAACTGCGAGGAACTAATCCACATACTCAGCTTATACAACTTGGTTGTGTGATTAAACTAAATACGTTTATTGTGTGAAATGGGCATTCGTCTGTGGACATCTGATCTATGAAAGCAGTCCTCCATTCCATATCTGGTGGACTTCGATGTGGAAGAGGGTGAAAGTGTGTTATTTCAATCTGCTGAGAGGTATGACGGTGATTGGCTAAGACGGTGAGATTCGAGAGGCATGTCTAAGAGTTTCTTCTTGATGGAGTGGAAGAATTTTCAACATGGGTGAGAGTTTAGAGGCTGTGAATTCATATCATATATTCAAAACTACCAAAATAAAAATAGTGGTAACTATTTACAATATAGTAAAGTATGGGTAGAATGGCGGTGCCGCAGTGAGTGAGTGAATATTAACGTCGCATTGTTCAGCTACACGAGGGCTTTTGGCGACGGACCTCGTAATTTTGAACCATGGTCAATTGGAGAGGACGACACCTGAGCTGCCCCCCTCTCCTAACTACCCTACCACACCAACGGGAGGACGTTTGAGCTCTCGACAGATTTAACGTGCATCACTCCCCTACACGGCGGGTCTTCAGTGGTACTGAGCTCGAACTCATGGAACACCAGCCATGATCCGATGATCCGATACCTCGACCACTTGGTTACCATGACCTTGGCGGGGCCACATGTACGCAGTGAATGGTAAACTATGTACAGTATGGTGAGTGAATGGCAGCGCTACCTGCAAGTAATTAATGAGTGGTGACGCTTCATCACCCCCTGGGGAGAAAAATACGTTAAGCTTGAAAATCCGAGAGTTGATTGCTATCAGTGAGGTCTAGAGATCCAAGCTTTGATTGCGTTCAGTGAAGCCTGGAGAATAGCGAAGGCAGAGATCCGTGAAATAAATTCCTACAAGTAATCCGTGTAATACCTACAAGTAATAAGTGAGTAATGGCATCACAAACGTTTTAGTAAAGTAGAAAGAAGGTGCATTCATTTAAAAAAATCCCATATCATATACACTGCAATATATTACAATAATATGGCCAGATAATATGTAACGCTATCAAAGCTGAAGTATATAATACCACAGGGATTGATTTCCCATCAACTCTTTTTTTAATGCGTCTATTTCTAAATGAATCATCAACTTCTACAATACTTGATTTGGTATGGAAAGAAGAAATTATATACAGGGTGTTCCCGAATTCGACTGACTGATTCAGAGGGGTGATTGTGTTGTGGGACGACAAATCAACACAGAACATGGGGCAGTAAACTACGTTTAATAGGAGTAAATCATAAAAAGAGTTATGAAAATGGTGATGACGAAAGTGGAACAAAAAGGGGCCAGTATAAGAGGTAAGAAATACACTTATTAGACGTAAAGCCTGTTTACAATACGAACAATGTATCACAGTCCGACGTCAGAATGCAATGACAAGTGACTTTCACAAGAATTGTTCCAAGTTGTGGCCACGTAGGTCATAGAACAGCCGACATCAATGGCTGTTGAGAGCGTTGAAACAAATCCGAAGGTTTGACGATATCAGCTGAAGCGACGACAATCTGCATCGTGAGATCCTCTACTGTAGCCACAGGCGTCTCATACACAAGAGATTTCAGAAAGCTCCAGAAGAAATCAAAGGGATTATGGCTCTCGGAGCATGGAGTTCAAACAATAGGTCTGTCACGTCTAATCCACCTCCCAGGATATGTAGCATGAAAGTAACGCACCACAATCGAAAATTATGTTGGTGCACGATCGTGCATGAACCAAACATTCTGGTGCGCAGAGACCTCTACTACATGAAGCAACTCTTGAAGAAGTGGAAAGTTTTCATTCGTGCATGTTTTTCAACGCTACCATGGTGCTTAAAATCTCTACATTCGTTTGACTTCTCGTCTGGCCAATCATCCAACCGACGGCTATTATTATTGCAATTTTCACCGACTAAACGTGATTTGCGACCCCATGTTTTATGTTGATTTGTCATCCCCAAACTGCCTAATCCCTCTGAATTTATCGGTCGAATTTGGCAACCCCCTGTATATCTGAGTAAGACACAAATTACCGAAAATATGAAGAAACAATAGCATTTCGAGACATTTATGTGCAACCTTTGCTTTGATTTGTTTTGATTTCCTTCGTGTTCTTAAGGCTGTCTTCTCTTAGTGTTAACGAATATGAAGCAAATTCGAAATATTTGTTCAGATATTTAAAAAAAATGAAACATTAATATTATATTATGGTTTCGTATCCTACAAAGAACAGCAAAGTTAATTCTGCTAGTCATCTTTATCCGAGTAGGCGCATTTTTTTTCCGTATGAAATGGGTCTTACACTTCTCCCTTTTCCGGGGTACTAAATGAATTACCCCCTTTACACATTAAAAAAAGTTTAATAATAAACCGCAATTCGATTGTATGGAATTCATCTCTCACATTACGTTTACCTAGTGAACAAATTACTTTTCATTCTTTCGTATCATAATTTCTATTAAGGAAATTAAGAGAATAATTTTATAGTTATTGTTCCTTAAAATTTAAGTAGAAATCAATAATATACTTGAAAGTAGTGAAAACGCTAAAGAGTTTCTATAAGGCGATGGGAACTGTTTTGTACTTTTTAGAGCGAACTACAAAAAAGCTAACCTAGAAATAGCATTTAGATTAAAAAGCTTCAAAAATATTCTTCTTGTTATGAGCCCCAGGGATGTCATCAAAATACTAATCAAATCAACGAAAATTAATAGATGATTTAGTGCATCAACGTATAATATATTTTATATATTAACACAAGGCTTATTTAACACACCCAAATGGTTCATCTCTCATTCCCTTATGATTCTTTGAGATCTTTTACAAAGCTCGAAGAGGTATTCTTTCTCAAATAAAAAAACGCGTTTATAACCGAATGCTTCCACTAAATCGCCCACCAAAGTATCAAGACTTTAACTGAGTTACGAGATGTCAAAATATCAGTTGTAAAATCAGAACCATGTATAGAACTTATAATAAGTTTCACAAAAGATATATTTGAACACAAACATTTGCATATATAATATATCACTAAAATCATGTAACACATTTTTTTTTCAAAATTAGCAATTTTATTTCTTTAAACCAGTATATAAAAATATTTAATCACAGTTGATTTATTCCTATTGAATTGTATTCCAGTTTTTCAGTCATTTTCACAACGAAAATTTTTCACACAGTAAATTAAAATGAGTTTAATTTTGATTTGATATATACAAAACACACCAACACGAACGAAAATATATTTAACTTAATAGAGAATGTCACATGCACACACAAAGAGTAAGAAAAAAACTTATAGGGGGCTGCCAAGCTCAGCAATTGTCATTGAATCCTTTACTAAGCTGAATGAATGGTTAAATATATGACTGGTTAAAGCAAGATCTATTTCAAAAAATCTAGAAGAAATTTAATACATTTGAATAGGAGAAAAAGATTTAAAAATTAATCGGGAAAGTTTGCAAAAGATTATTCATAATAAGCGTAAAGCATTACAATACCTGTATCAGATTCATGTTTAAGAAACTCAACATGATGCCTCGTAAAATAGAATCACAACGGCGTCTTGAAATGCCTCTGCTATCTTTTCTTCTTTTATAGTAATACGTTCTCAATAACTCTTATCTTCGTTTGAAATCAATATGTATTTTTTACTATTAAAACGCGACTTTTCAATTATTGAAGGTGTATTCAGTTGCATCAAAGCTAACTAATAAAATAATTTCTAAAGCGAAACTTATTATTCTAAAAACACTCGAAACTTCACATTTAGTTATGTGATAAGTAATAATGATAAGGGAGGACATTATTAGCAATATGATATCAAGTGTAATATGGCTGTGGTGTAATATGTTTTTTAATACCAGTTTGTGGTTAAATGTATTTAGATACTTTCAAGTTGTCTTTTATTTAAACACATATGGAACACTTTTATTGCATTTACTTAGACAATATATTGCTCATTTCATATTTTCTGGAACTGCTTTTACACTCAAATATTTTCCTATGAATTTTTCAATACAAAATACTCGGTCTAGCACAATCTCTTTTCCGAAATCAGATTATATACATATATATTTATATTTATATATAAACTGCTCAAAACAATTAAGGAATATTATGATTTTATGTATAAAAGGAGTATGAGTAAATGTTTTGAAGACTGATGAATAATATATAGATTCTGCTAGGGCATGAGAAAAAAAAAGATATCAATCATTGGTATGGCCAAGTAATTTTAGTGCGTTTTTCACATGTTGTATTTTACAATAATGCAACTTATGAACTTTTTACTAACAGAAAGTAGTGTACTGTACCACTCCTCTAAAGGTAAAATTTGAGAAAATGTTGTTATAAACTAGCGAAATTCAGGAAAATTTGTAGGAAAATTTAAATATGATTCGGCTCATCTAGGGCACAAATGCGACCAAATGCCGAAACCCCGAGGTCAATTGGTTGCTTATTGGATGAGAAAAAGGTACGACAAAATATGGAACGAAGACGAAGACGAAATTTGCGTCCTAATAGCGCTTTTGTTCCACTACGTGAAAAACGCGCTAAAAAGCAGTAGCGAACAAAGAATAAATACATTTTATTGACTATAAAATGTAGGTAAACAAAAAAATTCCCGTTTCGGTCATACGCAAAATGAGGAAAATCACATGCAGAAAATCTCCATTAAATAGAAACTCAAACGTGTTTGAGATATTCTATGGAAAAGGCTTTCAAAGCACTTATCATCCCTAGAAAACGTACAGGTTGGAAAGCTCTCTTCTGCAGGACGTGGGAGAGAACGCATAAGTATTTCATTGATAACCTCATTGACTTCTTGCCTCGTAGGTGTTTGAGATTGTTTGGGGTCTCATCGTACCTTTATTGAAATTCCTATTTAATGGTGATTTTCTGCATGTGATTTTTTTTTCATTTTGCATATGACAGAAGAGTGCAATTTTTTTCCCCACCTACATTAATCGTCAATAAAATGAATGAATTCATCCCCAATTGCTACAGATTAAAGGACAACAATTGGTCTGAAGTCCCCATCTTTATATAGCTTTTTATACGAGTGTGAGAAAACCTAACAGAAAAAACAGACAGTCGAAGGATAGTTTAGAATAAAAATCATCCTGGTTTCTTCACACTTAGTGAGCTGGAACTACCTGCTGCGTCACTTCCTCAAACACACGCCAGAGTCACATCTTCCTCCTCCTTAATATTAGGATTATTATTAATAGTAGTAAAGCATCACATACACACACAGAGAGAGAAACAGTAAAAGAGAGTTGGTAACGCTTTAACGTTGTCAAATTTTAAATATATATACAGTAATACCCCATGAATAGATTACTTTTCTGTAAATTTTAGCTATCTAATTTACCTAATTGGTTTATTCAGAAGGTGAACGTGGGGGTGTCAGAATGGGAAAGCCAGGATTAGCCATGTTTGAAAATGGCGCTTCTTCAAGCATCCCGATTTTCATTTGTAGAAAAAGGGCGAATTATATATGTATTAGTTCCATTGACTCTTTTCTTAATATATATATTGACTCTTTTCTTTCTTTTTCCCTATATATATATATATTGGGAGAGAGTGAATTAGTAGTGGGAATTAAAAAAAGAGCCTGCTTTGTCTGCATTGTTGTAATAATGCAAACCCGGTTTGGCTAGTTGGGTTGAAAACCGGTTTTCGACGCAAACTTTTGTCATTGTTTCAAAAATTACATTGTTACAACAATGGAGACGAATCTAAGTTGGCGTCGAAAATCGGTAATTAATTTAATTTAATTAATTAACCGGTAGTTCATGAATTATTATTTGAAAATACTGTATTAACATCAAGTGTCATCCACAACAAGTTTAAATAGTTTTATTTGAACTTGATTGGACGAATAGAAAGTATTTTAATAACGATTGAAAATTTGAACAAGATATATATATACACTGCTGGCCACCGTAAATGCAACAACAAGAAAGACAAGAGATAGCTCAGCAAAATTTATTTTGTAGATAGCATATTGACCAAGTATCAAATGATTAAATTTATAGACTTCTGTGAAGTGTGGTTCCTGCCAGAATCAGTAGCCAGAGAAGCCGCCATTGATGGAGATCACCGCTGCCACACGCCTCGGCATAGATTCAAAGAGAATTTGGATGTGTTCTTGGGTAACAGCAGACCAAGAAGCTTCCACACGTTGCCAAAGTTGATCTGGTGTGGCAGCTGGGGGTATAATATGGGTCAATCGTTGAGTAACCATGGACCGCATGTTTTCTAGCGGCGAAAGATCCGGAGAGCGAGCGGCCAGGGAAGTAATTCAATCTAGTGATTGATGAACAACCTTTGGGACATTATGTGCCACGTGTGGTTGCGCATTATCCTGTTGAAATATGGCTGTAGCCAAGCCCTGAAGGTAAGGAAAGACAACTGGCTCCAATACCTAGGAGATGTTGCGCTGGCTGTTTAAAGTACCGGCAATGCGTACTAGAGGAATGCGAGAGTGATACCCAATACCGCCCCATACCATAATACCCGGTGCAGGACCAGTGTGGCGGTGCATAACGCAGCTGTTCAGCATCCTCTCTCCACGGTGTCTCCAGACTCGAATCCGACCATCGTGGTGTTTCAGACAGATGCGTGACTCGTCAGTAAAGACAAGTTCATTCCATTCTACCATCCACATCCTTCTTTCATCGCACCATTGGCGGCGGAGACGTCTCTGGTTCTGCGTCAAGGGTAGACCAAGCAATGGACGTCTTGCGGACAGACCACTCTGCTGTAAACGGCGTCGAACGGTACGCCAGACACTGAATGATGCGTTACAGACTCAATCTGCTGTGCTATGGTTCGTGATGTGACTGAGCGATCCGTCACTGCTATGCGCACAATTTGCCTGTCCTCACTGAAGTGGTACACTGAGGTGGATGCGATCGACCACGTCGGTCCGTCGTACCCTCCTGCATCCAACGGTCACATATCTGCATTGCATTTGTTTGGTTTCGTCCAATACGACTACCGATTTCCCTGAAAGATAATCCACAATCTCGGTAGGCCACTATCCTTCCTCTGTCGAACTCGGATACTTGATCAAAAGCTGATCGCTGTTTTCTACGGGACATAACTGATCGTTTTTTGAAAAACCACAAGAAAAACACAATTGCCGAACTTGAAATTGTCGAAATCTCCAAGCCTAAAATAGCGCTTTGAGGGGGCGCCACAGGCGTGCGTGATGTGTGTCTGCGCTGAAATTCTAATCATTTGCATACCTCACCTCCGCTAATGCATGTTGTAAACTTCATGTTATATGCGTGCTTCCTTCAGGGTGTTGCATTTACGGTGGCCAGGAGTGTATATAAATAAATATATATAGAGAGAGAGAGAGAGCTGTATAATAGAGTAGGAATTGAAAAACATTTTGAAATAGTACAAAGAAAAGTATTTAAGAATGAATAAGTATTAAATTTTAAAACTATTATCCTATTATCAAACTATTTTATTTAACACGCATAATATATTTCTATTCTGATCTACAAATACCTGTGATATCCGGCTCAAACCTGATTATGAAGGTAATGATTTGATTAGTAAAATACAGGTATAAAAACTGGGTAGTGATTAGATTACTTTTCAAAAAATTTTAACTATCCAATTTAACGAATTGGTTTATTCAGAAGGTGAATGTGGGTGTCAGAATGGGAAAGCCAGTATCAACCATGTTTAAAAATGGCGCTTCTTCAAGCATCCGATTTTCATTTGTTAAGAATTGTCGAATTATATATATTAGATCCATTGACTGTTTTTTAAATAAAAATCTTTTGAATTAGTACAAAGAAAAATATTTACGAATTTATAAATAATAAATTTTAAAACTATTATCTAACTTTCACGATAGGAGGGACTGAGTGATAACCGCATAAGTCGAAGTATAATTTCGCATATAAATACATTTCAATTATTTTTAGTTGGAGCCGAGACAAAATAAAATAATTATTTAGAAAAAGAAAATGTTTAATAAATTCTTGAATAACACTAATGCAAAATCGCAAACCAAAGTTATTTTGATACAAAAGGATATATAAAATTGAACAAGTAGTCGGCCGGCTCAAAGAATTTTTTTTCTCCCACAAAATTTCCTCGTAGCATGGTAATAATTTTTTTCCCCTTGTTTTGTCAAAAATATATGCTCTTCGTTTGATTCTGTATTTTCTAAAATTTGTAATCCTTTTTCAATTAAACTGAGGTCTCTCAAATTCCCACCCATCATTCAATCTTCTGATTGAACTGAGTATACAGACTCACATCTTTTTCAAAATCCTGCTCTTGCTCATGCACTTCTAAGAGCTCGTCAATCGTTAGCTCCTGACCGTAGGAATACAGTAGTTCTTGAACGTCATCACTATCCACTTTGAAATTTATCTGTCTATCAAGATAGACAACTTCTTCAATCACATTACCAATTTCATCAGGCTCAAGCAATGATTCCACTTGAGTTTTAATGATGTTAAAGAAAAAATTCAAATTGATTTTAAAGATACAGTATATAAAATAAGGAAGTAAGATACAATAACTGAAATTCCAAATTCACACCTAATAATATTCCTGAAAATATATATCAAATCTTTTGCAACAAAGAAAAAATATATTTTTCAAATTCAGTTCAAATTCTGCCCTTAGAATTTGCCACCACGGGCAGAGATCCGGTTTGTCCGGCCCTACAGCCACTCCTGATGACTTCGATTCTAATTCCGCGTTAGGCGCATAAGTTTGGTGCTAGTTGCACCACTTTGAGAAGGCGAATCAAATATACTTTAAAAATGTGCTATAAAGTTCGTGAATGTTATTAATCGTTGAGATTTGAAGTCGTGAGTTGATATTAGACAATAATTCCTTTAAGAAGACAAAAGCTATTTTCAACAGCTCACCGAGTTTGAACGAAGTGGTGTGATAAGGCTACGAGAAGGTGGATTTTCTTTCCGCTATTTTGCAGAAAGACTTGACCGGAATGTATCCACTGTACATGATTGTTGGAAGCAGTGGTCAAAGGATTGTTCTACCTCAAAAATACTGGGTTCCGGGTGGCCGCGTGGCACTCCTGAGAGGGAAGACCACCGTATTCGGCGTACAGCTGTGGCGCATCGTACGGAGTCTACGGCAGAAATTCGAGCTGCAGTTGGTACCACACTGACACAAAGAACTGCTGAAGATCATACTTCAAGGACAGCTCCGAGCCATGCACCCTGTTGCGTGTAATCCACTGACTCCAAGCCATTGCCATTTGCGACTCCAATGGTGTCAATACAGAGCTCATTGGAGAACGGGGTGGAGATCTATTGTGCTTCCTGGCCAAAGCAGGTTATGCCTTGGTGCCAGTGATGGTCGTGTGTTGATCAGAAAGAGGCCAGGACCAATCTGTCTACGTCTTAGACACACTGGACCTACACCTGGAGTCAAAGTCTGGGGAGCAATTTCCTATAACAGCTGAAGCCCTCTCATGGTTATCTCAAACACACTGACTACAATTTTGTATGTCAGCCTATAGTACTGCCATTCAAGAACAATACTCAAGAGGGATTTTTCCAATAGGATAACACTCTCCCTGATACCGCTGTTGAAACTCAAAGTACTCTACAGAGGGTTGACATGTTACCTCGGCCTGCGAGATCACCAAATCTGTCTCTAATTAAGCACGTAGAGAGTGTCATTGAACAGCAAATCCAGCATCTTCCACAGCCACCACTTACAGTCCCAGTATTGACACAACAAGCATGGAACTCCATACCACAAACTGACAGTCGGCATCTATTTGACACAATGCAAGCACCCTTGCATTCAGAATTCTGGAGGTCAAACCGGCTATTAATGTAACAGCATTTCGATTTTGAAATGCATTTTTTGGAGCTTAAATTAATCGGTGATCGGGAAAATTTAATTAATTAAACATGCTAACTAGGCAATTGCATTGTCCAAACTTCATTACTCCGCAATAATTTTTCCTATGTGTTAAGATTATTTTCTCTGCAATGTATTTAGAGCCATCTTGTGGTATATTTTATGAAAACTATGAAATAAACAATATCAATTCATCATTAGTTTATATGAATTAAATGAATTGAAATTAATGAATTATATATTTACCTTTAAAATCATTGCAATGTTCTTAGATTTACGATGTGTTCTGGTGACCCAGGTTGCCCTTATTTAATAAATACTATAACCCTTTTTACACTTGTTTATTTTCAGCTTAAATATTTAAAATAGAAATAATCTTTTAAGAAAAATATTTCAGTAATTGTTGCACTTAAAGTTTGCAATGCAAACGAGTGTTGAAACTTAGGTGACAGCCGCATTCATTAGTTACAGGTCCATGAATGGTTGTAAGGATTCTCATATTCTCAACAGGACCATTCTTGAAAGTAACTGAGGTATCCTCTGCCTTTTCTTTTTGAAGTTTTCAAAGCTGAAATGTATTTCACTACATCTTTTTAAAAAATCACATGTCTCAATATTTTTTGTTGATTACTCAATTATTGGTCACTGGGTATCTCAGTTGGAAACGGAAAAAAACCCTTTTGTATTTCCTTAGTTATTATATTCCATGGTCAGGTAGACTATAATAATTCCAATGTATCTTTCATTCTCAGTTCAATAATTCAGTTCATCTTTTGGCATTTGTTTATTTTGCAGACAACACGGAAGACAAGTACACAGCAAAAAGAACATTACATGACTTTGACTCTACAAGCCAGACGCGTATACCTCTTACATGACTTGTAGCGCCATCTATACATTTAATATTTAATTTACAACAACCCCTACGTTCACATGAGATATATTACTGATCCGCTTAAAGTCACTAGATTTTCTACCTCAGTTAGATCAAGCCCTGACCTTACCCACAAAATTATATGCGATGAATGTCTTCATGCCTTTCTACAACCAGTTACATGTTACACCCTATGAAATTTATAAAATATTGAAAAAAAAGCTCTTATATAATCTAATTATAAGGGTCTAATAATACACATTATGCGTTCTAAAAAATGTTTAAGATGCTACATTTTAGTAGGGGTCAAAATGTTATATATATATTAGGGTTTCTTTCCCGGGAAATCATAAGATTTTTGTACTTTTTCCATTCCCGGGAATTAGACTTCGTTCCCGGGAATCACACAGGGTTTGAATTATGTCTGGGTAGCTATTTTTGACTTAACCTTAGATTTCTATTTCGGACATTGTTAACTGAACCTACTGTGGCAATTTGCGGTCGCTCACCAAGAACTTCCGGACGAAAGAATGTTCGCTACCCCAACTTTGCGGTAAGAGTGTAATATGATAACTTTGGGAGTGAGAATTTTTCCACAGCTAGCCGTGGGTATATCGAGCTTCGTTAACAAGAAATTATTGAGTTTTTAACGCAATCGCATTTCGTTGCCAGCCAGAACTACGTGATCGAAGAGAGTTTCAAGATCTAGATTTACGTGGATAATGTAAGTACTAATACTTAAAACTGTGTTATTTATTTAATCTTTTAGCAAGTCCATAAACAAGAAATCGGTAAAACAAATAAAATATCTTAAATACAATAATTAATATTTTTATTGTACATAATCGGCACTTCAGCAGCAAATGAGTTTTCAAATATATATTAATATTTATCTCTTATTAGCAACATTAGAGAAATAATTGATTCAGCTTCGACTGGTTAATTTTCAAACGCAGTGAGTCAGTAAAGGAACATTAATTTTAGTAATTATTTTTCAAATGTGAATTTTCTCCCCGAGATTTTTAATTTACAAAATCTTTAACTGTAACATTTTTTCCATGCCTGAGGGATTAAAGTATAAATTGCTTATGTTTTCTGAAATCCTATTTCAAAAATGAATAATCAATTTACCATATATCTTTTGTACTTTTTAGCTCATTATATAAAATAAGAACTATTGTAATTTTGTAATTTATATGTATCCTTATTTAAAAATGATTATTGATTTTATTTAAAAATAACTTGTTTTTAACTTTTTTAAAATTTTGATGTATTTCCGGGAATTCCGGGAATGACAATTACATTCCCGGGAATGGAAAAACTCGGGAAATCAGAAACCCTAATATATATATATATATATATAATTATAGATTTGGTTCTCTACTTAGGTTAGTTCTAAAAGAGAATTATGTTTATCATAATGGTAATTATTTTTATCAACAGATTAAGGGTCTACCACAAGGTGGCCCAGCTAGCAACCTTCTTGCCAATTTATATTTACATTATTTTGAAAATAGTTTCACAGACAACTTAGAATATTACTTTTTTCGTTATATAGATGATATAATCATTTTTGGCAAGCAAGAAAACTTTAAACCTAATATTAATTTTTATTCAAAATATCTTAATTTAATACAGATAAATAGTAACAATTATGAAGCAAATTTTCTTGATATAGAAATTAAATTAAAAGATAATAAAATAGTTACTAATATTTATGATAAACGAGAAGACTTTAATTTCAATATTGTAGAAGTGAATATTGTTATATTAATTACACACTACGCAATAAATTTTTAGTTTCAAATAAATCGAAAAAAATAAAAAACTGCAAACATTTTACTAAATATTGTTTAATTCAAAACTACCCAATTAATTTTATTAATAGATATTTAAATAAAGAAATTCTAAATAGTAAGGATTAAATTTCCATAGTTTTAACAGGTTAATATTATAGACTTATTATTCTTCCTAGATAGTTTTAAATACCCCTTATTTCTAGTTTTAGATAAAATTACTTTATTTAAATTTATTATAACTTTTAAATCATAATATCTTAGAGTCTCTAAGATAATGGTAGTATGTTTACAATTCTTATTTTATTATTTTTATTCTTTTCATACTTTTGTTAAGCCCTATTTTTCAGTCTATTTAGAAAAAAATTACAAACATTAAATTTTTGTACGGTCCCCAGGTCCTATCACTTATATTTAGGAAAAGATGCAGTTCACAAAAACAAAGTAAACACAAAAAATTTCATTGTATTACGATAAAAACTGGCCGAGTTATGGAACTTAGAAAATCGTATATTTCCTCAATTTTCCCGGCCGTTTTCAAGAAGCTATTTAGGGGCCGTCTCCAAAGTGAAATTAAGTGGAACTCTGCCAGGAAACTTTCGCTCTTGCGCTTCACTTTTACGTAAATCATTTTTAAATTTAAAAGTACATAAATTACGTTAATAATATAATAATTGAGTACTTAAGAAATATAATTTATTCTGTACGTATAAAATATAGACAAAATAAAATATTTTGGAAGAAGAAAACATTTCAAAAGCAGTTCCAAAAAAAAAATAGGCTTATTTTCTGTGGTACTGATCATGGTGATTATTAAAAATCTGTTGTGTAGTCGCTAGCAATTGCAATATTACGAATTCTAGTACGGGAGAACGAGATGTATACAAATGAAGAATACTACGAAATGGTACTGTTGTATGTGCAGTGTAATCGAAATAAGAGAGAGGCGGCAAGATTTTAGGCAATTAAATTTCCCAGTCGAAGACATCCATCTTATTGTACAATTGCCCGTGCTATTCAACGCTTGTATAAGACCGGGAGTTGTCGTAGATGTATTCATTTGTCTCGTGCCACACCTTCAAGCTTGCGGATACCCGCTGAGGATGTTCTAGGATATGCCCTGACTCATCCTGAAAGTAGTGTCCGGGATATTAGCAAGGCTTGTTCCTACACAAAATCGACGGTGTGGAACATATTATATACGTACGGTGCATATCCTTATCGTTCAATCCTGTCGCAGGAACTAATGCCCGGAGACCAGAAGCGTCGTTTTGATTTTTGCAATTTCGTGTTAAATACACTGGATGAAAATCCAGATTTTTTTAATGAAGTTTTGTGGTCGGATGAATGCCAGTTCTCGAGTCAAGGTACTATTAATACGCATTATTGGTCCTTCGAAAACCCACATCTAATACGACCGAATCGCCACTAAGTGTGTTGGTCGGTGAATGTGTGGTGCGGAATATGGAAGAGCACCTTAATTGGCCCAATGCATTTCTATGGACCTTTAACATCAGAATCATACACGAAAATTTTATCTGGGCCATTAGCCGATTTTTTAGAAGATGAAGTTTCCTAAGTCTTCTGGATTTCTTTCTCTGGGGCTTCCTAAAAAGCAAAGTGTACGAACGTGAATCCACGAGTAAAATCCAATTTACTCAATCAAATCAACATGGCATGCAGGTCTGTGACACCAACTATGTTGCAGAAGCTACAAGCGGAGGTTCTGACGCGGGGTTCGATACTGCATTTCTGCGGAAGGCAGTCATTTTTTGAACATTATTTAAGTTAATTTAGTCATTCTGATATAATAAAGCCCCTGATTCATTATTGGCGCATCATTCTACATAATGCTATAATTTGAAGGGCAAATCCTGTATTCTTTTGCTGCTATTTGTTAAAATAAGTTGTTTTAATCTTTTCGGTACAAATTGTATTTCTTTAATTTAACTTTTATTGTTTGCCATACAGCAATACAAATTGTCAATCTATGATGCTTACTACGATGTTTTAATATTACTATGATGTTTTTCATTTGCTCTTTCTGTAGATAGTGATTTACTGTTCTCTAAACTCAATGTATATACGACCCCCTTTTCTGAGCAATTCAGATGCTTCAATTTTATGTAGACATAACCGGTCAGTTTTTATCGTAATAAAATGAAACTTTTTGTGTTTACTTTGTTTTTGTGTACTGCATCTTTTTCTAAATATAAGGGATAGGACCTGGGGACCGTATAAAAAGTTAATTTTTGTAATTTTTTTCTAAATGGGTTTTTTTTGGTTTGAAAAACACGTAAAAACATTCCTTACCTTTTTAAAAACATTTTTCAAATTGGAAGTACATGTCTAAGCCGAACGGTTCGGGAATTAGCTATTGGGTCACATTAAGGCTGGACACCCTGTATACATACATATATATATATATATGTGTGTGTGTGAATTTCCACATAGACCACACGTTAGAGGGCCCTGGCGACGCGAGCCACCAGCGAGCGAAGGGACTAGAGGGAGATGAGCGAGCGAGCGATCTCGACGAGGAGGTCGGAGAGCCAACGCTGCTGAAAAGGAAAGCAACCGGGATCCAACTGACCGCGTAGGGACCAGTGGCCCAATGCTGGAGGTGACACATCCATCGCCTGAATTCAATAAGTTAACGGGAACTGTATAAGTACATCGTCACCATTGTGAACTATGTTATGATAAGTGTGAAGAGACTGAGAAACTGTTGTTGAGTACGGAAGAAGTATTTGTTTAAACGTTATTATTGATGTATCGGTGTAGTAGTGTGTAGTACTGTAACGAGTGTCCACATTAAACGATAGTATTAGTCAAAAGCAGTGTCATCAATAAATACCCCTAGAACTCCGTGTCATAACACCACAGAAAATGGGTGCACGGCCGCGATATGGACTATGTGGACTATTGATACCGCTATGTGGACTGTGAGGACATTAAATTAATATTGCGCTGTGAACTGTGAAAAAAAAAACTGTTCAGGACTTTCGCGAACCAAACGGAACATTCGAACTGTGACTGTGCTAGTGAATGGATGAACTCAATAATCCTTTTCCTGATTGATTAAGCTCAACAACAAAAAAGGTAAGATACCTTTTTATGCTCTTCTATTGTGATTAAAATGTCGTATCATAAATGTACAAGAAAAGAGGACTTGATAAATGTGCTCAATGAAATTGGAGAGCAGGTTTCCTCTAAAGAAGTAATTTTCGAACTAAAAACTAAATTGGAAAATTCAAAACTGTTTAAAGATGACCCAGAATTTGTAATGAATCTGATAAATTTATCCATTGAGGATGGACAATCAAAAGCTGAACAGCAGCTACAAATAACTAATTCACAGCTAGAGCTAGAAAAAAATAAACTGCAACAGATAGAAAGAGAAACTAATTCACTACTAGAGCTAGAAAAATTAAACTGCAACAGACAGACAGAGAAATTGAACTTCAAAAGGCAAAATCTGAAGGGCAAGTAACCCAGAAAAGTTTACAGGGCAAACTAATTATTTAGAAAATTTAATTTAAAGCATAAAAACATTAACCATACAAATCCCAACAAAATCTGAAAATTTTGGTCTTTTTTTTTTTCATTCAATAGAACGAGCTTTCAAAATTAAAAATGTTCCAGATGACTTAAAATCAGAAATCCTGATTAATATTCTTGGTGAGAGGGCAGATAACATTTTGCTTTACGTAAAAGATGACGAAATCAAAGATTATGAGTTAGTAAAATCATTAGTTTTAAGAGAATTCCAACCTACTGCTCAGGAATGCTTACTTAATTTTAGAAAAGCCAAAAAGCAAACAGATGAAACTCATGTACAATTCGCTACTCGTTTAAGTGCTATGTTTCAATATTACCCAAAAATTCGGAACGTTAATGATTTTAAATCCCTATTTGATTTAATGGTCAGTGATAAATTTTTAGACACTTTAGATCTAGAAACTACTTCACATATTAAAATTATGCAGGCGGATTCATGGCTTGTGCCAGATGAGCTAGGAAAAGCTTGCGATATATTTTTTATTTCGGAAAAACAGATCACTGCATGAATCGCGAAACCATAACAATGTTAAGAGTAGAAACAATAATGATGCTTACATTAAAAACCGCGCGAACGTAGTAAATACTAATCATTTCCAGAGACAGTTCCCAAGACATAACCAAAGTGTGAAACAAAAAAAAATAATCTCATGTTATGTGTGTGGAGGGCCGCATTTTGCTAGAAATTGTGCGAAAAAAACGGCGAAGTCAGAAAATAAAGATAAAAGGGTAGGGCATACCATAAACCAAATTAAAACTATTTCTAATCAAAATGACTTTTTGTTTAATGAATTGCAGTATGTAGACGTAATTGTTGATGAAATCCCATTAATTGCCACTTTGGACAGTGGAGCCAACTCAGTTATCATAAATAAAAAGTACGTGTCAGCGAAAAAAAGAGTTCATTCTCAAATAACTTTAACCAGTTGTTTTGGCGAACGGAGAATTGCAAACGTTTTAGAATTTCCGATCTCATTGAAAGGGGGGGGGACAAAAACCATCCCCGCAGCAGTGTGCGAGAGAGAGAGAGAGAGAGATCCAGGCAGAAATATTATTACCCTTAAGAGTTTATGAGTTCTTAAAAAGTGCATCAGAGGAAGCAAGGTCAAATGATAGAATACGCAATCCGGAGTGTTTAAGGCCAACCTTTTTAAGAAGCGTGCCACAATCTGATAAAAAAAAGTTACGCGTGCCACTTCCAACTTCTCTATCAAACTAAAAAATATACAAAAGTGAAAAAATGTTGCTTATAGGCTTATTATGGGTTATTTACACCAAAAACATATTTTTAAATTCAAGTTTTATACAGTGAAATGTAAAAAAAATGGTATAACAAATTAAACAAAAGTATAAACTTATATATTTTATTCTTGATAAATTTTTACAGGATCAATCAGTTAGCTTAGATACATATCTCGAAACATTTAATTTTAAATGATTACTAAGCAGTCAGTACTTTCTTAATGTGGTTTTTGAATTTGTAGTTTTTTTACTGAATCATCTATATTTGGATTAGTTCGTGAAGATGCTAACAAAATTAGGTGGTTTAGGTGCATTTCAGTTAATTTCGAGCGATATTTGATTTAATTACGTTCATATGCTGTAGGTCAATAATTTCAATTTGTACCTGAGGTGGGTAACAATTAATATCTTGAAGTAAAATCGAAAAAGGATTAGTGAAAAGTTCAGTATTTTTGTTACCTTTAAAATCCTCAAACCTGGCACTGAAAGAATCCTGCAAAATGGATATTAAATTTTTAAATCTATAATAGTTCGGAACATTACCAACTTTGGGAGAAAATTCCTGCACGTGTGAATGGGAAATGAGTAAATTTTTTCTCTACAAAATCCAGACAAAAAAAAGTTTGTTCACAAAAGAAGATATGTGACCAACTAGGGTAGGAAAAACAAAATTTTTCCCTGTAATCTTAAATTTAAATTGTTTAAATGTTCCATTATATCGGTAAGAAAAGCTAAGCCCCACGGCCAATTTTCACTCCTGAGGAGCGAGCATTCACTGGGCATTTCATCGTTTTCTTCCAGATATTCTAAAACACAATCCCTCAAACTCCAAAATCTCGCAAGTGAACTTCCTTTGGAAAGCCAGCGCACACTACAATGAAGAAGTAACTCGCCATTTCCTTCCGTTTCTTTAGGAAAAAGCGTAAGAAATATTCATCGATTCAGAGCACGAGCTCGTATTTTGTTAACATAGCGCACCACGGGGTTAACAACGAAAAACTAGTTTAAGTCTTTGGCATAAAGAGCTTGATGAATAATACAATGATACTTGAAAACTTTTCATCTTAAATAATTTTCAAGCAATGCAACAAAATCTTTTATTTTGCCACCCATGCAAGGCGCTCCATCTGTGCAAACACTGTTTAATTTTGTCCATTCTACTTTGTTAACTTCACAATTACATTTTCAAGTTCCTTAAAAATGTCTTCACCAGCTAGTTGGCGCAAATCAAATTCTTCCACAGTATCAAAATTATTGTTCGTGTAACGCACAAAGATGGTTAACTGCACATTATGTCTATGATATCACAGCTTTCATCCAAAGTTAATGAAAAATATTTGCAATTTTGAAGTCCAGAGACAATTTGTGTTCCAACATACTGGCCCATGTCATCCATATGACGCTTGACGGTATTTTTAGACAAAGCTATTTTATCAACCATATTTTTGACATTCAGATCACTGACATTTTGGGCTAAAATTAAAAGGCTACTTTTTTTTATTATCTCCTCTCCGTCAGAATATGGTTTTTTCAGGGGGGTTAACAACAAAGAAAGTTCATAAGAAGCCTTCACCATTGTTTCCATTTCGTCATTTCTCTTCTGGAACAAAGATTGTTGGCCGTCTAAGGATTTCTTTTTTTTCTATTGATAAATTCCGTTTGCAAATTTGATCCAACAGGATATTTGCTGTTGAAATCACTATACTGTTGTTTGAAAAGACGGTTCAAGTTAAATTTTTTTGGGACTGCTATACAAATTCCACATATCAAACAAATAGGCTTGGAAGCATTTTAATGTGTTAACACGTAATGCTCTTCCCAGACAATTTTAAAATCACGAGCTGCAATATCCTCTTCACAATTTCTTTTCGATGTCAACTCATAAATATATTGAAAATAAAAAAATTTTAAACAACTGCACTCTAAAATCTAAACAACTGCAACACTAAAATCTAAAAACAATTTTAGAAAAGAAAAAAAGTGTAATGTGTCTTGCTAAACAGAGTTTAAAATCAACTGAGTCTGACAGCTAGAAAAAATCTGTCGCTGTTACGCTACAAATTTTCTAGGCTCCGAATCCAGTATTTTCATTAGTCATGGATGCAAGTTCTCACTCCCTCTGTTTTATAAAGCGGCTACTTTGTGCAGATAGAATTACTTCTACCGTATCAACAACTGCTCTCCTAATATATTGCCGAATTATTTCTTGACATTGCAGATATCGTAAATAACCAACACCTTTGGAAAAACCTTTTTATCTGACATCACGCTGACAGCTATAAACACTAAATTTTTGAACTGCAAGGGGAAGCTGAAATTCGAATAGAAATCCCAGATGTTAAAAATTAACCGCCCCCGAGAGAAAGCGACTTTTTGGGCAGATTCGACCGTCCGAGAGCGAGAGAGAATTTATTTGTTTTTAGTCTCACGTTACTCAACACTTTTCTCGGAACGTTACAATGCTGTGGAATTGTAAGTTTTGGAGCATGATCTCATCTTTGGCATTATACTGAAGAAAAGAAAAAATCTTGCTTAGCGCCTTTAAAATCTCGCGCTGAAAATTTCTATCCTTTACGTATTCTCTTCATGATAATTTTCTACTGTAATTCAATTAATTTAGTAATCTTTTCAAATATTTTTTAATTTTTCAATAAGTTTTCGCGTGCCACAGTTAAGACTTCCGCGTGCCACAATGTGGCACGCGTGCCGCGGGTTGGCCACCCCTGGTTTAAAGGATGGAATAGTGGGGGAACAGCAGATTGATGAGTCAGGATGTTTAGTTAATTCTGAGAGGATTATGGATAAGTCTAATTTGTTTTTGCTAAAGGTATCTGAGGCATATGAGGAATGTTCATATGATTTATCACATATTTCGCATAGTGGAATAAGGAGTAAAGCACATACACTAATAAAACATTACAAAACAAACAAAACAAAATCTACTGCTTTGAAAATAAATATAATTCTGTCAGATGAAAAACCCATTTGTCAAAGGTCACGTAGGCTATCTTTACTTGAAAAGCGCGAGGTGGAAAAACAAATAGATCAGTGGTTAGAACAGGGAATAATTAGTCTCCTATTGTGGTGTGTAAAAAGAAAGATGGAACGATGCGTTTGTGTATCGATTATAGAAAGCTAAATAAAAAAATAATCAGGGACAGATATCCACTTCCTGTAATTGAAGAGGTGTTAGATAAATTAGGGAACGGTAGAGTGTTTTCGACGCTAGATTTAAAGAATGCATTTTTTCATGTAGATGTTGATGAAACAATTAGAAAATACACCACTTTTGTAACAGAAACAGGTAAATACGAATTTTTAAAAGTGCCATTCGGTTTATATATTAGCAGTAACTATTTCCAAAGATACATTAATTACGTGTTTAGAGACATATTAAGAGACGGTACTTTAATTATTTATTTAGATGATATAATAATTCCGGCAATAGATGAAAAAGAAGCTTATGAAAAATTAACTCGTGTGTTAGAAATCGCTTCCAAGTACGGCCTTGAATTAAATCTAAAAAAATGTCAATTTTTGCAAAGAAAAATTAATTTTTTAGGGCATATAATTCAGAACGGTACAATTCAACCTTCATCGGAAAAGACAGTAGCAGTCTGTAACTTTCCAGAACCTAAAAACGCGAAAGATGTTCAAAGTTTTCTTGGATTAACAGGGTATTTCAGAAAATATATTCCTTCATACGCTATGATAGCCAGACCCCTTAGTGATTTATTGCGAGGAACAAAACCTTTTGAATTTGGACATGATCAAAAAATAGCTTTTCAAAATCTAAAGAACGCGTTATCAAATGAACCTGTATTACATCTTTTCAAGGAAAGCGCGAAGTTAGACCTGCATACAGATGCAAGTAAACTCGGTTTAGGTGCTGTGCTTTTACAACAAGGTGAAGATGGAAATTTCTATCCAATCCATTATATGAGCAAAAAGACTTCTATTCAAAAAGAGAAATTGTGCAGTTATGAACTAGAAGTACTGGTGGTTGTTGAGGCTCTGAAAAAATTTCGAAACTATCTCCTGGGAAGAAAATTCCTAATTCGAACGGATTGTGCAGCATTTGCGAAAACTCTAGACAAGAAAGAGTTGACACCAAAGATTGCTAGATGGTCGATTTTTCTACAAGAATTTGATTACGAGGTAGTCCATCGTCCTGCAAAACAAGTACAACACGTAGATGCGTTGAGCAGACATCCCATTATGCTAGTGACTAGTGATGAATTGACACACAAGATTGTGAACGCTCAGGAAACTGATGAGTATATTAGAACCATTAAGCAGCTCTTGCATGAAGGCAAAACTACTGAATTCACCATAAAGAAAAATGTTTTATTTAAACTTAGTGAAGATCAAGAACTGTTAGTTGTGCCAGAGATGATGCAAGTAGATGTGGTGAAGAAAACTCATTTATTTGGACATTTCGCTGTGGCAAAGACAAAAGACTTGGTGAAAAGAGACTATTATTTTCCGAATATGAGGAAGTGTGTGGAAAATGTACTGAAAAACTGTGTAGAATGCATATTAGTCAATAAGAAGAGAGGAAAGGGAGAAGGTTTTGTACACCCTATTCCAAAAGAAGATCTGCCGTTGTCAACATACCACGTAGACTTCATTGGACCATTGCCAACGACCAATAAAAATTATAATCACATATTCACTGTAATTGATGCATTCACAAAATTTACTTGGTTATATCCAACCAAAAGTACGACAGCTCAAGAAGCCATTGAAAGACTAAAGTTGCAACAAAAAACTTTTGGGAATCCTTCACGTATAATTAATGACAAAGGAGGAGCATCGAAGGAATTCGAAGACTACTGTGCTGAGGAGAAGATTAGTAATATTCAAATAATAACGGGAGTACCAAGAGGGAACGGACAAGTTGAAAGAATCCATGGAGTGCTGATTCCAGTGTTGATGAAGATGTCCATTCAAGACCCAACAAAGTGGTTCAAGCATGTCGATTCACTGCAACGTGTGCTGAACAGTGTACCTTCACGCAGTATAAAGTATTCGCCATTTGAATTACTAATAGGAATCAAAATGAAGAATCCTGAAGACGTCATGATAAGAAATTTGCTTGAAGAAGAGAGTCAAAATCAACTATGTCAACATCGTGACAACCTTAGAAGAGAAGCAAAGCAAAACATTTTGTAGATACAAGAGGAAAACAGGAGAACTTACAACCGAAAGCGGAAAAAAGCTCACCAGTATAAGCAAGGAGAGTTGGTAGCAATCATGAGGACTCAGTTTGGAAACAAATTGAAACTACGACCAAAATATTTTGGACCCTACCAAGTGACTAGAGTAAAACTCCATGACCGATATGATGTTGCTAAAATTGGAGACCATGAGGGGCCAAATGTAACGTCCGCATCAGCAGACCAGATGAAGCCTTGGTCTAAGCATTAATGCAGAAGAACGAACGTGTATAAAATATTTGTGTAATTGTGTACTAATCTATGTTGTTGTTTTTTAGTTTGTATATTTCAGATCCTTAGTGCGTGAGCAGTGAGGACACTGCCTGTAGGATGCCCGAGAAGATGTGGGAATTTCCACATAGACCACACGTTAGAGGGCGCTGGCGACGCGAGCCACCAGCGAGCGAAGGGACTAGAGGGAGATGAGCGAGCGAGCGATCTCGACGAGGAGGTCGGAGAGCCAACGCTGCTGAAAAGGAAAGCAACCGGGATCCAACTGACCGCGTAGGGACCAGTGGCCCAATGCTGGAGGTGACACATCCATCGCCTGAATTCAATAAGTTAACGGGAACTGTATAAGTACATCGTCACCATTGTGAACTATGTTATGATAAGTGTGAAGAGACTGAGAAACTGTTGTTGAGTACGGAAGAAGTATTTGTTTAAACGTTATTATTGATGTATCGGTGTAGTAGTGTGTAGTACTGTAACGAGTGTCCACATTAAACGATAGTATTACTCAAAAGCAGTGTCACCAATAAATACCCCTAGAACTCCGTGTCATAACACCATATATATATATATATATATATATATATGCAATACATTTTCTCAAAATAATAAAAACAAATAAAGTGTTGCAACTAATGAAAAAAAATTTGTTACTAATATAATAAGCATGGTTTTCAAGAATTAAATATTTTCTAGTGATATTTACAATTTATTAAATTTTATAGTTGACAATTTTAGGAAAATTAAAAATCTAAACTCTAATTATCAATTAAAAATGTTTGTATATTCATCTATAAAAAACTAATATTTCAAAGCAATAAAATGAAAGGAAAATTTCTATAAGGAAAACAGAACATAACTGCAAAAATTTGAGAGCATTGCACTTTCCAATGCGTGTGGAGTGCAATATTAGGGCATCCTATCTTCACACACACACACACAAGATTGAAAAGAAGCCGCACTGGGCAGTATTGTCATTTCGCAAACACCACATAAAAGTATGTAAATAGTCTTGCTGATCACTGCCAAGAATGTAATAAGCGTGAAAAAAAAACACATAATCCAAACTTAAATTTTTTTATTTTTTACGTTTTTTAATTTAATGCATTAAGATATCCGACTATCTTAAAATTGTGAATTTTGCCAAAAATTGACAATTTTTATGATTTTCTTTTATAGGTCATCTTATTAGCTTTACAAAAATACCAAGTTCATTATTTTCCATTCTCTAGAACTAAAACTACAAGTGTTTTAGTAAAAGCAGATGTCATTACTTTTAGCCAGATATCATACTTTACAACATGTTTTACACGAAATGTGTTTTTTTTTTAATGCTTAAACGGGGCCAGCGATTGCTCAAAAAGTTTTGAAAACAATAACCTGAATTTTTTTGGGTTTGTTCTGTATAATAATAGAAGTGTTTTAACCTTCAGAGGTATCAATCACAGTTTTATTACAAAATGTGCAGTCCCTTATGTGAATATAATCACTGTTTTTTTAAGCAATTTAATACAATAACTAAGATAAAGGGCTCTAGTTTTTGTAGAAATTGAAATATTTCTTGTCCTGGAGGTCATTTCAAAAATGAATAAAATAGAAACACATCAGAATTGAAAAATATGTTCGTAAACTTTTGGTACAAAATGGGCCACGTTTATTTAATTTTTGTCAATTTTTATACCCATTTTAGTAATAATAATTTCTTTTTTTATTCTTAATTTTAGCATATTTTTCTTTAAATGTACTAAACAAAGCCAAAAACAACAACAAAAAAATCCCCATACCTCCATTTTTTTTTTAAAAAAAAGTTGACGCAAGTAGTCGGAGACCTTAAAAATAGCCAATGGGGGAAATTCACAGACAAATGTCCCACGTCGAAATCATGTGATCCTTGGGCAAACAATTTCATGTGCTTCGCCTTAGTGAAAAAAAATTCCTAAACTTAAGCTGCTTACATCTTTTGTGTGAACTTATCTCTTAATATTTATTAAGAATAATTATATTGTTGCATTATTATCCTGGTTTATAATAATAAGGTAGAAAGTAATTTTAGTAATTTTTTTTAGAATAAAATTTTTTCGATTTAGTTTAGTATATTTGTGTTATTTAGTGTTAGTGTGCCAAGCCTGTTGATGGCAGCTAATTAGTGCTTGCTTATATATCTATTCATCGTTCTAGGTTTTTTTTAGTATATTTAGTCCCTAATTATTTTTTAGCTAATTTTTCTGTTTATTTGCTCACAAGAATAGCTTAAAGTATAGAATTGAGACCATTTTAGGTTGAATGGATCCTGGAGTATCGTAGAGAAACTCAAATTCCTGTCATGGGAGTTACTTGGGTTCAACTTAACCTAAGCCCTTTGCTGCATATAAAGATAACAAAAATTGAGACCTTTGACTTTTTGAAAAACTTCTTACAATTGTTCTTATTGGTATCACTCCATGCAAATTCATAAAATAGTTTTCTTCCCTTAGTAATTATCATCTACAAATGTTTTATAAAAACTATTTACATAATTTCTTATATAAAACAGTTGGGAAAATTCAAGAACATGGATTGCATGTAAGCACAATTTTGGAAATGAACTTATGGTAAGATTCATCGGTAGCACGGATATTTTTGTTTATTTAATAAATGAGACACCTATTTCTAACGTTAAACAAGAGCCTAATAATATCTTATACAATTATTGTACTCAATTTTTATATCTTACTGATAATATTTAATAAAGTTCTCTGGAATTCTTATGTGAATGGTTTTTTAAATTTATTTACAACAAAAAGTATTTTTTTTTAATATTTACAAAAAAATATTAAATGTCATTAACTCAAACAGATAAAGTGACTCTATAAAAAATAATTAGAAAAAATCATTTCCTGTATCACTGATTAAATAACTAATAAAAAGTCAAAAATTATGCAGAATTTCGAATATTTCCACTACATTCAAACTGAAAATATCTCATTAGATTTATGACATGAAATCTTAAATTTTTGAACACTTAATGACTAAGTAATTGACAGCAAACAAAAATTTTAAAAAATATTTGTTTGTTAAATGTTTCTGAAAATTTAATTTGCTTTAATTTGAGCACTATCAAAATTAATTTAATCAAATGAAATGTGAAATAGATCACATGTAGGAACTAGAAAGCAAAAATAGGAAACTTTGCATTACATTTGTATAGGTTGACCACAAATCTTTTCATAGTGTTTTTGAGAAATTGTATTTGGTATGGATCCAAAATAAATGAACTACTGCGAGAACTTCAAAATTTCAGATCTTAAAAACTGGCAGAGTTATAAAATCCATGTCTATGTGAATTTACATAAAACAAATTAGAATACTGAAATCGTGCAATTTTTAGAAAGAAGTTTTAAAAGAAAGAAACAAATATACATATAAATTGAAAATGTACACAACGTAGCTATTTTAAAATATCTCGATACACATTTTTTCATGTCCTAAAAATACAATAAACCCTTTTTATAATATTTGTTCATCATAACTGTAAAATTACACATTAAATACTAAAGTTTATAATAGTTACATTTATTTAAAACCACCCTAATTTTCCTTGCATTGAATTTTATTAATAAATATTTACATTGCATATACTAATAACTACATCAAAATGAAGGGGGGGGGGATGGAAACATAAGCAATAAAATTGACAAAGGATTTTATTTTTTTGAACTTCATACTAATTATAAAATTTCTATCCAAAATACACAAAGAATTATCTACTGTAATAATGGGAACATTTGATTTTTTAACACTGAACATACCAACACTTTATGTATATCTATTTCTACCGGTTATGTCTTTTGACCAGGTATTGTATGTATGTTAAACACTCCTTTTTCATTTCATGCAAACTGAAAACTTATTTGGAGAAATGTTTTGTCATGTTATTTTGTTTTCGCTAATATGTATCCAAAGTATCCTTTTTTATGTATAATTATATTTGTATATATATATATATGTATTAATAGAGAGTTAAAAGCAGTTATATTAAAATTCTGGATATTTCCATTGCTTTTAGAAAGTAAACATCTCACAGAATCAAATGTCTATACATAAAGCCATATTTGGTTTCATGATCCTAATTCTCGATAAATATCATAAAATTGATCCAAGTACTCTTCCTGGGTCAATATTTGTAACTAATTCAATGCAACAAATTTATTCAGCACTTAAATTTATAAGCAGGATAATATCAATAAACATGAGTCTTTTAGACTTTTATATTTATGTAAAAATTATAAGAACCAAAGTATTCTTATGCTTGTAAAAGTAAAGGGGTTATAATACATTTCAGCCAGGATTGCAAAGATTTCTTTAACACACAATATTCATATTTCAAAAGCATGTGTTTAGTCTTTATGAAATTTATCATCAAAATTATTGAATATTACATTTTGATAAATCTTCTACAAATTGTAACAAAACCAATAAATGCATATTTGCTGTACATAGTAAAAAAATTTGTACATCTTTGTGATAGGTTTACATAAGCCAAGCTCTTAAGAAACAGCTGTTGTGTTAATAGATACCACACAAATATATTATTTTATTTATTTATTTATTTTTGTTGTAAAAGAATTATGGATTCAGAAATGACTCTCAAATTTTGATCACGTAGAAGAGAGCAGGATTCTCTTACGGGCATATTCAATATATACATATTCAATATACGGACACAAATTTATGTTCTATTATACACACATTTTAATTTAAAATTTTAACTTCACCATATTTGAATTCAATTCTCGATAAATTATATCTTTTACCTAAAATAATGCAGCAACTAAAGACTTTAGTAACGTTGCCCACTTTTTTTACATCTAATTTTACAAATGATAATTTTGATTTCTAATGTTTGAAAGTGGTACTTGATTCATCATCAAGTATAAACATTTTAATGAAGCTGTAGTAAATTACGACATCTTTCCATCTCTGTAGTGAATGCTTTCTGAAAATATTTTTTTTTCTTTTCCCCTGTAATAATGCAAAATTATTAAGTAAAATAAGTTTTATACATATATATACTTGTTTTTGATATAACATGTACGGTTACATATGAGATTCTTGTGTTCTAATTTTAGATAATTAAATACAGTTTACCTATGCTAACTACTCAGAAGATGTGTAAAATAAGTAAAACTTAAGCTAACTAAGCACATTTTATCTTTTTATATATGTTCTCTACATAACTTAATTTAAAATAAACAAAAATTTGCTTTTAAGCTAACTAACATATTTTACTTTTTAATGTGTGTACTCAATATAATTTTATTTAAAATTTAAAAAAATTGCTTTGAAGTATTTACAGTCTTGTTGAATTCTCCATCCATCCGAAATACTATTAGAAGAAGTTTCTTTTGTGAAGACAAAAATAAAGAGAATGGGGCTCGGTTTTAGCTGGAGACGATTCACAAAAGGTTGGTATTGAAAACATTCATCTTTAAAGTGGTCAGAACACGTAATAAATAGTGTGGAGATGCTCACGCTTCATCATTCTTATCCATGTTTTCAAAACACTCGGATTTTTTTACTGGGATATTAAAAAAGGATTTCCTTTCTTTTTACTGATCGAGCAACCATTTCAGTAAAATAGGACATTTTAGAAAGCAGAATGTAAAAGTGCAAGAGCAAAACAGTCGAATCAGTAGTGGTAAACAAAGGAAAACACATTAAAGTGCCCCTAGTGTCACGTGATCGTGACGTCACATGAATTTAGTTCGCCATTTCTAAATTGTAGATGGAAGCGAATCCATTGGTTTTCTAGGGTGTTTGCAAAAAAACATCTGAATGTTTAGAGAAAAAAATTTGATCATGGTGTTTGTGTTAACGTGTCCCTCAAAGGGTTAATCAACACTTTGGTTAAAATGTGAATAAAACCACACAGGAAATCTATTCCTTAAATATGATTCACTGTAGATGTTTATATTGATTCCATTTGGCATTTAATGCATATATACAAGCAAATCCTATAATGATTTTCCTACAAGGGAGCATACAACGAATGACTGAGCATGATATAAACAGGGATTTTTCAAATTCAATCCATACTGAAATATTCACGAGTGTTTTTTTCCCTGAGGAGGTACCCTCCTCGTGTGAAAATTTAGTATCACATACAAAGTTCGCTTTATAGCATGAACTTGAAAAATAGGATTAAGGTAATCCTAGAAAATGTAATCATGGTTGACCGATTGGTGGTTTTATCGCCCTTTGCCACAAATTTGGCGAAAAAATTATATCGCCAAGTAATAAGCCAAAAAGGCTCTAAGGTCGACCTTTTTAGAAATTTCCATGAGGCTAGAAAAGGTCAATGCAGTTTTGAAGAGAGTTGTCATGTACGCTTTCTGTGATACGAGAGAGAGAGACTTTCTCTTTCGGAGTTCTTACAAGGGGAATTGTTTAGATAGCCGTTTCTGGAACATTGTAAAGCTTGATTATAACGGATACGTTTTCAATTACAGTAAATAATCTGCTATAATATTTCTTTGTGTGTATATGTCAATTTGCCTTCGTGTAGTCATCTGTTAGTCCTTGTCTATAAAAAAATAAATCTGTTATTATTCAATTAATTGGGGTCGTCGCTTCTTTCCCCCACGCAAATTTGTAACAATATACTTACGACTGTTGATCTTTTTATTTGTTTATTGTTATTGCAAAAGTCAGTTTGATTGGAAATTGCAATCATTTGAATTGAGATAGTCTGCCTGAGGGAATCGTTTGTTTACGAAGAAACAGTGTAATTTTTCCCTCAAAATTGTTACTTCGATGACATTGTTTAACAGTTTTTTATTACCAATTCGCAGGGACGTTTAAAGATTTCATGAGGCCTGGGCCCCAACCCAAAAGTAGGCCTCTACAGTTCATTGCATATGATGCGAAATACTCGTTCAAACAATAATCCGAAACAAATAAATGTACATGATTGACAATAGTACAAATCAGCTCGACCGACTGCCGCCTTTTGACTGAATGAGAAATGAATGATGGTAGGGCCTAGGCCTATACATGGACGATGGTCATCCCATGTAGCCAATTGACAAATCGCCCAAAATTCCCAGTTTTGCGGACAGTACAACTTGTAATAACATTTGACCTTTGAAATTATTTGAATTGGGATCTTCTTAAGGCTGAGTCTGGAACGAGACGAGGTCCTGGGCCCAGTTGGCCCATGCCTTAAGATTTCCTAGCCAATCCGATACAGAAGACGGGAGGATCGATATTTCTAAGAAGAATGATAGGAGCACTAATTTTCAAATTTTTGTTACGTAGTGGTGATCCAGCTAAATCAAGGTAGTTCAAATTTTCCGAGGAATAACTTTCTGCTCTTCCTCTTGGATCGTAAAAACATCTACTAATTTATAAATAGCTATTATGAGTAATAACAGCAATTTTGACACAACATATTGACAGTTGATGTTAATATTATGTACATTCATATTTTTTGCAGCTAATATTTAGAGTTCACTTAACCATTGATAATTTTTGTTATGTTGTGTCATTTTTGAAAATACGTGTTGAATCAATTCTTCTTTTGAATGTTCTATTCAGTAAAAAATGATTGCCATACATTGTAGAAAAGCTAACTCTCAGAATTTCTGTTCATATTTTTCTCAACTTGTCATTATTGAAAATACACATTAATAATCAATAGAATTGTGACTGCTTTAATATTAAAATTTGAATGTATTAAAGAGTTGTTGTATTAACGCTTAATATATCAGCAAATCCGTAAGCCATAACAAAAATAACACAGCGAGTAAGATAACATTCGTGCTGCCATCTCTTGGTCAAAAGATTCAAGAATGAAAAAAAGAGACATTATAATCCTCTTTAAGAAGTAACATTCAAGAATGTAAAAAAAAAAAAGAAAAAAAAGGAGGCATATAATTCTCTTTAAGGAGTAGCAGAAAATTCAATACATATAGCATAAAAGTCATTACCTCCCCCTCCCCCCCCCAACAAATTTTAAATAGGAAAATTATATAAATATCAAAGATGAAATAATACTGGGAAGTCGATAAATGTATTTTTTTTCCAGATTATGAGTGAAATAAGACAAGTAATATAAAAAAAAATTAAGCCAATTCCTACTTCAGCGAACAAAGAAACATTTTTTTGTTTAGCTACTTTTTATAAAATAGTTATATGCATATACATATGACAGAATCACAATACGATTTTCCTTTCTATGTATGGTGTTGGACTATTTTTTCTTTGTTTGTTACTATTTATTCATTCATTATAAATATAATTATTCTAAAAAAAAAATCAAGGACTCTGGGGAGAACGCCCACCCCCCTCCCCCTATGGAGAGAAGAAATAGATTGGTATTATTTCATCTGAAAACTTTCAAATTACTCCTTTTTTTTAACTAAGAAAGTTTGCTTTCGAATAAAGAAATATGCTTAACTTTGATAAGGCTAACAAATCAAGTTGTAAAGGAATGAACTGATATTACAAGAGAAATAACACCTCTGAATATAATAATGCATACTTATTATATTTACAACTTCAAAAGGTACGTGTTTTTTTTAGCAACGTATGAAATGTTTAAGAAATTCCATATTATTATTGTGCGTGAAAAGAAATAAGAATGAATTACAGAAGTTTTCAAATTGCGATTTTGTGAATTTTTCTTTAATAAAATTGTTCATAAGACTTTATGTAGATGGCAGCCCGTTCAATCTAGTACTTGTAAAAATTCAAGTGTATTGAAATTAATATTCCGCTTTTAGTCTGCCCCTCTGGCACAGTAGTAAGTTCCTTTCGCATGCGAGTCGGTCAAAACCTTTCGATAATTCCAGTAAAAAAAT
Source organism: Trichonephila clavata (assembly GCA_019973975.1). Lineage (NCBI taxonomy): Eukaryota > Metazoa > Arthropoda > Arachnida > Araneae > Nephilidae > Trichonephila > Trichonephila clavata. Next base: position 3,090 of record BMAO01036521.1, on the reverse strand, counting down.
AAAAATAAATTCTACGAAAATTCGAGCAAAAATTTTTTATTCTTATCAGAAATCCCCATTAATTATACTTAAACTAATTGTTTTTCAAAAAATACTAGGCACCTCTTAAATTCCCTTTTCTTTTCTTCAAAAAATAAGGACCGTTATATGCATTGAACCTTTTGCACCTCTGAATAGAAGTAAGATTTTTATATTTATGATACAAAGCTATTTTTAGAGAAAATTAATAAAATTATTTTGTTTAGGAAGAGGTACAAAAAAACGCCACTTTATACAAATAATGCGTGCAGTAATAGGATAAAATGACTGATACATTTTAATATATTTGATGTAAATATGAATTATTCTGAAAAATAAGTGCAAGACATAAAATTACAAAAATTAACTAAAAAGTTAATGCGATTAAATTAAATAAAGGTATTATATAATGCATTCAAATTTCGTTTATTATGGTCGATGTGCAATCAGACTTACATATTTTAATTTAAAATCCATTAAGTACTCATATTAGGTGGCACACATGGGCTCCATTCACGTTGGAGGAGGGTGGGGGGATTTTGAAAAAGTCACGAAGGTAATAGCGCCGAGGTGTAATATCTGTTGAAAATCTTGAGGTGAATCTTCAAACCCTCTCTTGTATTCGCCTGTACTCATATGCATTTGCTCCGCTTGACAAAAACGAGCTGTAACAATATTTTTTAATATCTTTGACCGCAATTGTCGATTGGTCATGGTATGAACCCATGGTCTGAATTAGAAATTCAAGTCCTGGCGCTATTCAGTATTCTCCATGTAGAAGGACTGATACATATTAAATATATGTAGACTAAAAATCTGGAGATAATCAATAAAAGTCCTCCAAATGACCTATCATCATCTATATCGATGGCAGTAAAATAGATATACGGGCTGGCAGTGGAACTTATACTCAAACACCTTGAGAGAAACACTCCATAAGACAATGTAACCCAGATTTATCTTTCATTTTTCGAAGCAAATTAACTGCAACTGACATGGAACTAGAGAAAATCATCAGCGAAAGTAACGAGGACCTCTGGATTCTATCTGACTATCGTAAGTCAATTGGACACCTCAAAAATTGGGCTCACATAGGAGATAAAATCAGTTTATATATCTTACGAAAATCAAGCTCATCTCCCCCCCCCCCCATCACAAAGTACGTTTTCAATGGATCCCGTCCCATGCCAGTATCTACGGAAATGAATGGGCTGACACTCCTGCAAAAAAGGGACTAGACCAGAGGTCGGCAACCTTTTGAGTCGGAAGAGCCAAAAATTACAATTTACAAAATTTCAAAGTTTTTAAAGAGCCACAAATTTTTTTCCTGCAACAATAAATAGTACGTCCATAATTAAAGTTTTTTGATAAAAAAAACAGAAAAACTATCTATTATTCATAAGAAAATATCTATTATTTAATATAAGTAGTGTTTTCACAACAAGTTAGATAATATAATATGACATTATTAGATAATTTATTATTTAAGTAAAAATTAAACAATAAACATTACTTACAACACTAACTTGTACTTCAATAACAAAACTGAGCAAACAAATTCAATGGGAGCGATGCTTTGCATGGTTAATCAAGTAGAAAATTAAAATTTACTAAACATGTAACTTGTACTCAAAAAAAAATAACATATATTGAGCAAACAAATTCAATGGGAGTGTTGGCTTTGCATGGTTTTAGAAAGTTTGGATAAATTGGGCTGGCAGTGGAACTTATACTCAAACACCTTGAGAGAAACACTCCATAAGACAATGTAACCCAGATTTATCTTTCATTTTTCGAAGCAAATTAACTGCAACTGACATGGAACTAGAGAAAATCATCAGCGAAAGTAACAACGAGGACCTCTGGATTCTATCTGACAGTCGTAGTTCAATTCAGCACCTCAAAAATTGGTCTCACATGGGAGATAAAATCAGTTTATATATCTTACGAAAAGTTGAGCTCTTCTCCCCCCCCCCATCACAAAGTACATTTTCAATGGATCCCGTCCGATGTCAATATCTACGGAAATGAATTGGCTGACATTCTTGCAAAAAAGGGACTAGACCATCCTATCCCTTGCACCTGAGAACTCAGATGTACAGGCAGTCAGTCGACTCTCGATAATTCGAAGATGAAGGGACCACTGAAAAACTTCGAATTATCAAGAGGGTAGGAAAAATTTCCCAAAACTCACGAAGAGAAATTTTTTCCTAACACATTTAAATTTGAAATTATGCAATAAAGCAACTATTGTATATATGTATGAAATTATTTTAAAGAATTTCTAAAAAGTACATATTATACAGAAGTTAAAAATCCTGTGAAAAAAATACATACTGTACATAATTTTTCGGCGAAAAAATCTGTTATCTTTTTTTGTTTTATGGCATTCAATCTTTTGTCACACACACATAATAGATTTTTCTATGATAAATTAAGCTTTAAAAAAGCTCGCATCAACATGATTTTGAAGGAAAAGCGTAGTTTGTTTAGTGACACTTTTGACTTCTGCTAGAATTATTGTAATCAACTCCGATGGTCATCAAAGGGGCTACGTTACAGGAGAGACAAGCAGAGACAATGCAACACAAAACTAGTAAGCTCCGACCTGTTTGCTACAGGACACTACATGATAGTGAGTGTTTGAATTGTCGAGAGTTTTATAAGATCACTCAAATTATCACGTGTTGTATTCTGGCCAGCCACAGATTTTACTTCGAAATATTGAGAGTACCAACACGTATTGTTTAGTTCGAAGTATCAAGAGTTTTTGTCTAGAGGCTGAGCATATACTTCGAATTAGCGAGAGGTTCGTATTATCGAAAGTTTGAATTAGCGAGTGTCGACTGTATTTAGAATTATTCTCAAAACAAAAGGCCCAAAATATAGAAAGTTGGTTAAAACCGCCGTTTTATAAATAGTGTAAAGGCAAAAAGACCAGGGCCTTCTTTATCTCTTCCTTGTGACAGACAGTCCAACACTTGTCATTGGGCATTTAAAAAGTCTCACTCCTTCTGGGGGCAATAAGAGATTTCCTATTCGCCCTAAATGCAAGCAAGAACAGGCTTCACC